>SZYD01000411.1:0-69311 GCA_009363875.1 Mikania micrantha | reverse complement strand
GGAACCGTTTTTGAGGGAAACGGCGGCTCGAAAAACCGGTTTTTTAAAAATATTTTATATTTTTTATTATATATTTAATATAAAGGAGCAATTTCATATATCCCCTATAAATTTCATTTATTACATATATACCCAATCCAAGATTTTAATTACATATACCCCCGATAAATTTCATTTATTACACATATACTCAATTTAAAATTTTAATTACATATATCCTCTTCTCTAATGCTAAAATTTCAAATAAACCAATTTAATTAAAATGAATTAAGAATTTACTATTTTACTCTTACTTTAAAAAAAATTATTATACCTATTTTACCCTTGCTTCAAATATACTCTTGTTTTACGTTTTTTTTTCTTCTTTTTTTTTAGTGTTTTTGCTTCTTCTTTTTTTATCATTTTTCGTGTCTTTTTTTTTTTTTTCATTTTTAATTGACGAAGCTCCATTCGTATGGGGGAGGGTGATGAACGAATGTGGTGTTTGCGTATGGGGTTTACGTATTTGCGTTTGGATTTAAAGGTTACTAAAAGGGTATGTTTGTCACAATGTTTAAAAATAGTAAAATTGGGTATATATGTAATTAAATTTTTCAGTTGAGTATGTATGTAATTAAATTTTTCCATTGGGTATATATATGTAATTAGACCTCAAAAAGGGGGATATATGTAATTATCTTTAATATAAATATATTATATGTATTTATATAATATTTATAACATCATCCGGTTCTTAAATTCGGTCCGACTGGTCTGACCGCTGACCAGTAAAGAGACCGGTTCAATGTCCAGTCCGGCTTTAAAAAATTGGTTGCTGCTTTATGATCTTGATCATGCTTGCGTTCAAGTGTAGAAACGACCTTTTGTACAAATATGTAGGGTAAGACTACATGCACCAGATTATGAAACGATCCAGCTTTTTCCCAGACCCTACTCTATGCGGGAGTTAAGTCAAGTAATGGATACACGTGTTATACATGTAATAGATACTTGAATACACTTTAGGACAAATAAATTATACATTTTTGATTAATTTTTTAGTTTTCGGATAAGTGTGTGTTTTTTCTCGTGAACCATCCTTTGTGCAATGTTCATACACAAATTTACTTTTTGTATGTAACTAAAAGCAAATTTCTATAAAGAAATACTTATTTGGTGTGTTCCTTTCAGAGACCAACGGAAGAGAAAATTGTTTTTGCTTCTATATTTTTTTTCAGGGATATGCTATTTAAAAATAATTTCAGGGAGAGAAATAATTTGAAAATTCTTATGTGTGCTACATGTCATTTCATATGTGAAATTATATGTTTTATAAAGTATATCATGTTATATTTTCAGCTATAACAAGTACTAGAAGATGAAGAAATCAACAGATACAACTCTGATTTTCATCACTTTGGTCACAATCTCATTATTACTAATATCTAAATCCATGGGTGATGCCAGAACCCAAATCGTCAAAATGAACTGTGATGGAGGCTCTCACGACAACGACACGCTATTTGTCGAAAACTTTGTCCGTGCAACCGAAATAACCAGCAATGAAATTCAGGATTCACATATCTCAACAGTAGCTGTAGGTGCTGGGCCCAACAAGAACTACCTACTCACCCAATGCTATGGTGATCTCTCTTCACAAGATTGCATCATATGCTATGCCCAAATACGTACTTTTTTTCCCAGTTGCTACCCGCGAAGTGGGGGCAGCATTTATCTTGACGGGTGCTATATGCGACTCCAAAACTATAGCTTTTTTGAGGAGTATACAGGCCCGAATGATACTACTGTTTGGGTGGAATACAACAAGAAAGGATGCATTGTTTCTAGAGTCAATGAGACAGGCAGTGGTCAATGTTGTCACTGTTGCATTGAGAAATGCTGATTATTTTGGTAGGGAAGAAATGCTGGTCTGGGGTACGAATGATTCGGTTTATGTGTTGGCAGAATGTTGGAAGACTTTGAGCCCGAGTTCTTGTAGGGCGTGTTTGGAGAATGCATCAGGATCGATAACAACATGTTCGCCGTGGTCTGAGGGTCGTGTGTTGAATACTGGGTGTTTTATGAGGTATTCGGACATCAATTTTCTCAATCCTGTACCAAGAAGATATAAGAACAGAGGTAATGTTGTATATTAAATCAAAGTATAGCATTAGAGGTTGCAAAAGGGACGGTTTGACTGAAACATTTTTTTTTAGGAAAATATAAACTTGATATAAATATTAATGTGCCATATATGATTAAAAATCATATTATTTCAATAAAATCTAAATTTATTGAATAAAAATGATTTCGGATTCTTAACATTATGAATTTACAACTAAAAATTTTGTGTATTTTCGACATGTGTGACCAATTTCTCTTGTGGCTTACTTTTTTTTGGTTTGACCCATCAAAGACAACAAAATTTCCAATAAAGTCATTTATGAGATGTTTAACAGTTGGGTTTTTCTTCTTCTTGTTTTTATTTATTTATTTATTTATTTTTTGCAGGGAGGATTATAGCTATTGTAGTTTCGGTTTTTAGTTCTGTGGTGGTTCTCATGGTATCTTTGGTGATTGTTTTACATATCAGGAAACGGAGATATTTACAACACGAGAAAAGGTATAACGAATTCGTTACCTGAATTGAATGATCGTGCATTAAGAGTTAAATTGGCTAAAGTTATTGAATTAAAATTCTCAGGTTCTTATGATGATGAGCAAGTGGCAAAGATTCTTAATGATATTAGCTTGAACTTCAAATACTCCACCGTTGAAAAAGCTACAGGGAATTGGGATGAATCCAATAGGCTAGGACAAGGAGGATTTGGAACTGTATACAAGGTATAAATGGGGTTAAAAGATGCCTGTTGATCCAAAATAATGATTTAAAGTTATAATTACAAAAGAAATATATTATATACATATTTTTATAATTAACCTATTTACAATAAAAGTAAGAAAAGAGCAAAATATATTATTTTGTAAAAGTGAATCAAATAAGTTGTATGAGCTATACATACACAAATTTATTTAGCATTTATATACCAAGGGGTCGGTTATTGTATGGATACTTGCTAACCAGGTTTTAAATTATATGGAATTATGGTAGGACTGATTGAAATTAGTGTGAACGATTATATGATTAAATAAATTTATGTCTGATTATATGTAATATATCATTACATAATAATAAGTAATAAACAAGTCATACTCGAACTTGTGAAATCACTTACTTGTCTCGCTTGAGCTTTATTTATAATGCCCTAAGACTATTGTCATTGGCAACCAAGGATTGGATGGTAACACTATTCAAAAAAAAAAAAAAAAGATAAAATGCTACTTCTCTCTACAATCTCATCATCTCCATGAGCTAGATTGTGACCCAATCGGAAGGGTATTTTTTCTTTTTTTACTTTATCATATTTAGGTTTAGTTATAATCTTATTTTTTTAATAACTACTAATAATTAACATTTTTAAAAAATCTAAAAATACATTTTTGATCAGTTTTAATGAACATGTTAGTATAAATTTTGTTAAAAGCAGAGCTCGTTTGAAAAAATGTATTTTTTAATATAAAATAAATATAAACAATCATTGATTAATCTTATCTAAAAATTGGAGTTTTTTATTGGTTCAAAAGATTTTTGGTGTCATACTCATTATCATAAATTATTTTTATCTAATAAAAGTTGGGTTTGATTGGGTTGTTTAGGTGGAAGAAAGAGAAATTAGTTTTTTATTAAAAGGTTGGGTTGGGTTGGAATGTGAATGGGATGGTCCAAAATAGCTGAGCTCGAGCTTAGGCTTGACTCGATTCGACTGTTTACATCCCTGATTCGCAACTCTAAGGTCTAACTGTGCATAAAAGTCTGGGCTAACTTGCATCTTTAGTCTATAAAGATTTTAGTTTTATGGTAGACTCCTTTGTATAACTCATACAAATTCCTGTCAGGGTGTTCTTTCAGATGGACGAGAAATAGCTGTGAAAAGGCTTTTCCTCAACAACAAACATAGAGCAGCTGATTTCTACAATGAAGTTAATATAATTAGCAGTCTTGAACACAAAAATCTGGTTAGGCTGTTAGGATGCAGCTGTTCAGGGCCTGAAAGCATTCTTGTATATGAATTTCTACCCAACATGAGTCTCGACCTCTTCATTTTTGGTAATTTTAATAACTCTTAAAAACCAACATTAATGATTTTGAAATTGTTATAAATCTGATGATTTGATATGTAATCATGAAATTGTGAACTTGTTAGTCATGGGTTGGTACGGGTCGGTTATGGGCTAAAATCTAAACTAACAAATGTTTCACTGTAAATTTTCATAATTGATTGGTGTTGATTGTAAACGGTTAATTCAGTTGTTGGAAAAGATGGTTCAATCAATGAGATTAAATTATTTGTTAACTGCAGGCTTTGAAATGGTTGGATTCACCTCATTTCAATTATTAAATCCATAACTGCAGGCTTTGAAAGTCATAATCTAACCATTATTATCTCAATCGGTTCAGATTTTCCGGCTATGGTTCAGTTAATCGGTTTTTATGCTGACATTACTTGTTACAGATGAAACTAAAGGCAAGGAATTAAGCTGGGAGAAGAGGTTCCAGATTATAATTGGTATATCAGAAGGCCTGGTTTACCTTCATGAAAATACCATAACTCGAATTATACACAGAGATATCAAAGCTTCTAATATCTTATTAGACTTGAGGTTTCGTCCAAAAATAGCTGATTTTGGGCTGGCTAGATCGTTTCAAGATGATAAGAGCCATATCAGCACCGCGATTGCAGGAACAATGTAAGCACCTTAATTCCCTCTTTTAAAACATTTTAAATTAGCATCTAATTTGTTTGTTTATTGATTTTCAACCTTAAAAGAGGATATATGGCTCCTGAGTACCTAGCGTACGGTCGATTAACCGAAAAGGTGGATGTCTATAGCTTTGGTGTGTTACTTCTGGAGGTGGTTACTGGATTGACAAACAACATAAGCAGCACATCAATAGAATATACCGACAACTTAGTGTCTATGGTAAGTATAAAAACTTCACCTCCAAAGTATCTAGCCCTCTTTCCTCGCAATTTCTGGTTAAATATTTGTGATTATAAATATTTATAAATGGATTGTTTTGGATTATATTTTATTTTACAATGCCAACGAGTGAAAAAATAAGTAGATAAAAAATATATATGTTAAAGGAGCCAAATCAATTGAGATTGTCGGCGTTGTATTTGCATAAACTTCCTAAATCATATACAACAACAACCTTACCCAGTATATTCCCACTTTTCAGTAGGGTCTGAAAAGTGGGAATATACTTTTCAGACCCTACTGAAAAGTGGGAATATACTGGGTATGGTTGTTGTTGTTGTATATGATTTAGGATGTTTAATCTAATAATATAATATAAATAACTCTTTTGAGCCAAGTTTGAGCCAGAGTTAACTGGAGCTCGACTCGAACTTTTAAATAGGTAGATCAACTACACTTGAATTCCTAAAACAGAGTTGAAAATTAAGCTTGAATTCGGTAAAGTTTGAAGTTGAGCCAACTTGGCTTGGGTATTGAGGGGAAACAAATTTAGAGGTTGTTTGATAGCGTCTGCTTCATTAAGTGTTGAACCAATAAAAGGTCTGACTGGATAAGAGGCTTTGAGCCAGTTAAGTGCTGAATCAATAATGTCGTTTGGTTGGACTCTGAAAAAATGTGCAAAATGACTATTTTACCCATCTGAACAGTTTAAAATTATCTGAATTAAAGATTGCTTCTACTTGGGATTGGGTAATGGGTTCATAGGCTAAACTTAAACATAAATTAAAAACCAAAGTAAATAAACTTAAAATTTATGAACGAGTCAACAAGTGAGCTTAACTTGGTTTGAACTTTAAATGAGTTGGCTCAGCTTGGCTTGGCTTGGCTTGGCTTGTATATTATTTGAGCGGGCTTCAAGCCAAGACCTCCAAAATGTTAACACTCGTTCAATAGTGAATTTTTTTAAGCGCTAACAGATGAAAAGACTTTTCAAGGATTCTCGAATGAAACATATTTGACATCAATCATTTATAAGAAATTTAAAAATTTTCTTGATAAACAGTGATTATGGGTTCAACATAACTCAACTAATTGTATTTCGACCCACACAAAAATTACCATTTTGACATGTCAGTTGACCCGTCCATTTTAAAACCTCTAACCTGCACGCATGCCACGTGTTTTGTTTGTTGATGAATAGGTATGGAAGCATTTCAAGCAAGGTAGAGTGGAGGAAATATTTGATCCAAACCTAATGATGCATATTCATCCCAACATAAGTTTCCAGAAACAGGTTATAAAAGTTGTACATGTAGGACTTCTTTGCACCCAAGAAGCTCCATCTTTAAGACCATCCATGTCAGCAACACTAAAAATGTTGGCAGAAAACGATGAACCTTTGCCGGCCCCATCTAACCCTCCGTTTATAGATGAAAAAACCATTGAACTTAATAACATTACACAAAAGTTACTTAAAAACTGTAACAGTGATCACTCTAGTTCGGTTGCTACAGATTCATGTAGCCAGTTTTACCCGAGGTAGGTAAAACTAGTCAGTTATTATTGGATCTCATTTTTTTGGTTTTGTTACATAGTTAATGAGTGATGTAAGCTTTTAAAAACAAGATTTGTAATCTTTTGAAAACACAATTTGTTATAGAATCAACTGCTTCACTAGGTTTAACCATTGGTGTTGTTCCTGGTTCGGTCCGGTTATAAATACATTGGTTCTATAGTGCTATGTAGTGACTAATGAGAACTAGATTGGGGAACTATATGTACATTTCTAAATAATTATAAAATCTTCACCTAATAATAATCAAGTTTTTTAATGTTTCATTAAAGTCACTCAAAGTTTTTTTTGTTTTTATGAAGTCACTAAATTTTAAGCATGTGTTTCAATCATGTGTATTTTTTAAAAACAATGTTTACATTTTTTAAAATTAATTGAGACAAATGAAACATATATATAATATATGCATATTTATTAATAATAAGGAAAATTTTTTTGTAATTAACCTTTAAATAAGATGTAATCATGAAGAAAACAATCCACAAATTAATAACAAAGCTTCATATTGTTAAATTTAAGTAATATTGAGAGGAAAAAAAAGACTAATATTATCTATAAATATTCAAACCAAAGAAGGCATATGTGACATCTCTCATGAGTTCGAATTTGACACTGGCTTTGATCCGACTTAATAAAGTTGATCTTGTTTAACTTGGGTTAACTTTGATTTTATTTGGTTTTACTTTGACAACTTTAACTTTTCTTTAACTTCACATTTTTTATCCATTAATTAAAGACACATTATGTATGTGTAGACATATATTAGACAGGAATTGGTCATGTGTATGTGACAAGAAGATAAATGAAATTTAAACTAGGAGGTTACAACAATAGTTTAAACTTTCAGTTTTATACTTTTATTGGCAACCGTTAATGAAATGCAAATAAAACAAACAAAACATAGGATGATAATATCAGTAGTAATGTAATGAATTGTAACTAAAGAAATTTCACCTAAAGTTCCATGAATAACAAGTTGTGATAAGTTGCAATTATTTCATTGGAGCTAAAATTTTTTGTGACGTTTGAGCTATCACTAGATAATAAATTTTTTTCTACTTTGTTCATGTCAGTTTGAGTCGGGTCAGATCGGGTTGGTTCATGTGAAAAAAAGAGAATCCGACTAAATTTCATATACAAAAAGTCAATGAAAATACAATACATCTAAAGTTGTCCCATATGAATTTTCATTTTTGGAAATCTATCCAAAACGTCGTATATGAGGAGTTTTCTAAATAACTCTTTCTCAACAAAACATATATAAACAAGAAAAGTTACCCGCCCGCTACCACGGGCGGTACGATTAATACTCGCACATTATAAGACGATGGTTTCATTAAAACGTAGATAGACAATATTATGAATTTTAAAAAAATTAACTAAAAACGGTATAAGACAAATTAAAACCAAAAGCACGTAATGCGGCGTTTTTATGAATTTCATTAGGTGTGTACATTGCGTCCCATGTATACAAAATAAATCTATCAAGTTACAACGATGCGATTTTGGAGAAAACAGTCGAAATATAGCTAAAATAATGTCGTTGTATAAAAAAAAGTTATAACATTAACTTAAATTATAATAAACAACTCTCATGTTTCGACGTGGTGGTACGATTAAACCAAAAACATCAAGACGTGACATATTAATAAGAAAGATTGATATTTAAAAAATATATATATTATGCCTTATACGTTGCAGTGTAGAATTAAAAAATAATAATTTAATAAGAAAAAATACACGAAAAATAAAAGGTTAAATCATGTGATACGATGTTTTTATGAAGTTGATTATGTGCATTGTGTCTTATGTGCATAACAAGTTAGAGTGATTTTTGTTTTCATATGGGCGGATCGATAAATAAACATACTAAATCAGATAAACTATAAACTTCATAAACTCTATGTAGTCAAAATAATATATGTTCACGAGAATTGGTCAAGAAATAAAAGACAAAATAAATGAAAAAGCTGCTTTTATATATACCCTAAAGTGGATCAAATGTTTTTCCTCATATGCAAGTCGAGAAATAAAGTTAAAAGAAAAAAAAAGAACTAAATCAGAAAAAAAAAACCAAAAAAATGAGAACCAAAAGAATCGAACTTGTGTATGAGAGTATGCCAAGTTGTAAAAAGCATAATTACGAAACCCAAAGATGTATTTAAAAAAGATAAAAATATATCATATACAACATGACCAGAAATAGAAACAAAAGTTAATTTTAACTATTCTATATGGAGAAACGTACAAAAATATATATTAAAGTTTCACGACTGGACACGTAGACAGAGTAACGCTAATATATTAACTTAAAGTATAAAAAAATTATTATTTAAGAGTTTAAAAATAAAAAAAAAAAGAAGAAAGAAAAAAGGTGATTATTTAAGAGATGGAAAATACAAAAGATAAAAAGAACCGGAGTTGGGTCGAACCCCTGACCTCTCAAACAACACACCCAAAACTTACCAACTAATCTAGACAATCACTTTGCTTTCTTTCCAACAAATAAATACATATATACTAAAAAAAATACCGACATTGGTTTTTAAGTAAGTATAGAATATCGCTTAAATTCTCATCATCAATCCAATTACGCCAATTTAAGGGGGACGACTGCAGGATATTATCAGGATCTGTCGAGATTTTAAAGTATATATCCTATTGAAAAAAAAGAATTCATAGTGGCGGCTAAAATACCAAAAGAAAAAAAACAAATGTTATTGACTTTAGAGGTGGCAAGACAGACTAATAAAACTGGTTGGTAACATGTCCCAATCCGTTTAATTAGGTTCAAATTTGTTATGCTTAAATACAATTCAAAAAGGATCATGTCAGTTTTGATTGTATCAACGCCTTTTGTTAATTATTTGAACTTCTTGAATAATTATGTACTCGATACGATTGCAAAAGTTTTATTAATGGCTAATTTTATAGTCCCTGTTGGCATAATATATTTTTTCTTTAACATCTTTTTTATATAAATAATTAGTGTGTGAAATATGACTATAAATTTCTATTATTTTAATGCTAAGATAACATTCTAACTTTGTGAATAAATGATTTAAAAGTTTTATGCATCAAGATTTGGACTCATTTGACCCCTTTTAAGTTAACTGTTTTTTATTTAACCATTTGTCCCAACAGAAAGGAAAAAAGAAAGAAAAACCAAAATCGAACCATTTTATAAGCAACAAGTTTAAATTTCCACCTTTTATATGTTACTTGATTACCAACACTACAAGAAAGATTAGTGACAGCAAATGTCGCCGCTAATGATATCATTGGTTTGGTGCTAACTGACATGCTAATGGTGGTGAACTGTGCTTGACGGTCTCAGTGTGTTGGTGTTGGCTCCCCTGGTGGTGAACGGAGGTGATGGGGGAGAACAGTGTGGTGGTCTTCGATGATGACAAAGCATGGTCGATTATGAGAAAGCAAGGTACAATTTGGGATAAAAAAAAGAGAGGCTAGGTACCACGAGGGAACTACAAAAACCTTACCCAGTATATTCTCACTTTTCAGTAGGTCCTGGTGGAAGGATACCTGGGGGAAGGATAGATACAAACCTTACCCCTATCCCAATTGGGATAGAGGGGCTGCTCCGAAAGAGTCCCCGGCTCAAAATTATCGTTTGAAGCTGTCATCCCAACGATTTTAACGTGATTTTCACAAACCATGAGGGAACTAATGTTGCCATATATGTTAATTGGCATTAGCGGTCACACATCGTTTTTATTGGTGTCACCGCTAATGATCTTATTACGATAGAATCGTAGCCCTTGAAGCATCGATTATCAACTAATAGATTTACAAGTGGTACGTGGAGACGGATCCAGCGTATTTGTCGTCACTAATGAAAATATCACCGCTAAAGATCACATTTCTTGTAGAAATAAAATGTAGCTAAATATACTAGTGCTTACTTTGAGGTTATGGTAGCATGCTTTTGACTCTACTTCTGCCAAGACGAAGGTGTGACTTGTTGTTTTGAAAAGTCAAGGCTAGTAATCTAAAAATTGTGAAAATGGTCAAAACACAATAAGCATTTAAACAAATTTAAGGTATGAGAAAGGGTTTTTATATCATTTCTGCCGAGACGAAGGTATGACTTATGATGTTTATTGTCAAGTTTACATAAAGTAGAAGCTCATGTCAACCAACCCTAGATGGATATAACATTTAACATGAGAAATGATATAAAAACACTTTGTGTGATCATATATAGGCATAATGATGCACCTACAATAGTTTTTATAGACTAACAAGTCTCCATCCAAAGAACAAAAATATTCCAAAGGTTTTTCTAGTTGTATGTTTCCTCCTGAACAGGTAGGTCTGGTCAACACGCTTTGTTCTTCTGCGGAAGGGTGATTTATTTTGCAGGGTGATCTCAAGTGACTGGACGTTTGCTATTAGAAAAAAAAAAGAACAAGACTCCATTCAACATTCATAGCTCATATGGCATAGATGAACATAATCATACACAAATCTATGAATGGATACATAAATCATGAGTTTTTCAACATAACATAATCAATTACCTGCAAGCCTTGAATAACTAATCAAACCTTCAAACATAGAAGATCATTGAAAAATAATCATGATGTTGTTATAACATAAACATTGACAAAATTCTATAATATCATTATTAACAAGAATCAAACCAAGAATCCAAGCTAGATGATGTTCTTGATATTGTAATCCTTAATGAATACTTGGAATGATATTTTCCTCTTGAAACATTCATTAAATCATCATAAAACCTTAAATAAACGTGCATCACACACGCAACTTGTTTAATAAATTTCATAATTCACATTGATGGACAAAATAATCTAATTCCACTCAAATATCTAACACAACATTTAGTGAAAGTTCCATTAAACTATCACATTAACGGGGATTAAACATACATCTTATAATTTTGAGCACACCAAGTCATTGACCAATTAACCACCAAGGAATGTGTGTGGTGTTAGATATAACAGTGGTCCATTTCCAATGTATTTATTTTTCTCCAATCTTTTTTAACGGCATTTGATCTCAGCGTGTGAATCACTGATTTTCAGGTCATGTCACCAACATCTAGTTAGCATGACCTCCGTTGAGACCCTACCACTACCCCAGGAGGAAACCGCACCAGAAAACCCCTGGCCTTCCAAAGACCCCGATTTCGCTTTGAGAGGGATTTAAACCCGTTGTCTTTCATTTGGAAAGTCATGAGTAGCGCTAGATTAAAGTCCCTTTGTTATTTTTCTCCAATTAACCAATTCTTTTTAAGAATATAATAATGCCTTTACAAAACCCATCTCTGTGACCATAACCCCTCTCTCATCTTCATCTTCCATATTTATTAAATTAAATTAAATATCATGGTGATTTGAAGAAGATCGAATTCTGTATCTCATTCCCTCCGATCGACCTAGATTTCATCATCCAAATGCTGCTAAAAGGTATGCAATCTGAACTGAATTATTTGTTCGTTCATGTCACTTTTTTAGCAGGATGAAATTGTGACATTTTTCAGTTAGATTTAGGTGTTTTGATTGATGATCGTCAGCTATTTGCTATTAATTATGTGAGAATCATGAAATAGTATTGAGAGAGATGACACTGATTCACCGAATCTATGAATTTGACTAATTTGCACTGCGGAATTCGACTGTTTACTCGTGGTCTTCAATTCGAGTTCTTCAAAAGCTAGATTACTTTGATTGGTGATAATTTTAGGTTTCTGAGCTTCTCTTCGTTTTATCATTTCTTCAAAATTTTAAGATCGGTTGTCCAGCAGGGTTTAGAAACTTTACGTTATAAATAATATAAAAGCTAATTGCTAATTTGGTTTGTTTGTTAAGGTCAAATCGCAAGTTCATCCCCAAACGTGCTTTTAGTTCGCAAAATTCCTGAAATTCAATAGAATTATAGTCTTAATTTCATCTCTGTTTTTTTTTTCCAAAACAAAAATTCAATAGAATTATAGTCTTATTTATGTGTTCAATAGACCGAGTATCTATACTGCAACTTTAGTGGTAGCGTCGACGACGACAACAATCTCACTATTGGAGACCAAGAGGTGCCAAAGACAACAAGGTTTAAATACCTGGGATCGTTCGTCCAGCGTGACGGAGACATTGATTGTGATGTAGCACACCGCATCCAGGCAGGTTGGAACAGGTGGAGAGCAGCCACAAGCATTCTATGCGACAAAAGATTCCCAGAAAAACTAAAAGGCAAATTCTGTAAGGTTGCAGTCAGACCGGCCATGATGTACGAAAGCGATTGTTGGCCAATAAAGAAGATTCAGGCTAGAAAGTTGGAGAAGGCATAGAAGAAAATGTTAAGATGGATGTCAGGGCACACACGGATCGACCGAATAAGGAACGAAGTCATCAGGGAGAGATTGGGAGTAACATGCATCTCAGACAAAGTAAGGGAAGGAAGATTGAAATGGTTTGGACATGTGAAGCGAAGGGACCTGACGACGCTTGTACGAAGAGTGGAGAACCTCACTGTGGTGGGAAAAAGGTATAGGGGCCGACCTAGGCTGACATGGGAGAAACATATTCACCAAGATTTGTTAGAATTGCACCTCTCTGAGAACATGATCAATGATAGGACTTCATGGAGATGTAGAATAAGAGTGAGAGAAGTATAGCTTGGTTAGGATTAGGATGTCTGTGTCATTGGCTTGCTTATGTGGAGTCTACTATAAGTTTCTTTGGTTTTGTACAACAGGTTGATATGTTAATATGTTGGTTGTGTGTGTCATTGGCTTGCTTATGTGGAATATGTTGTAAGTTTCTTTGTTTTTACGTTGCTATGGTTGAGCTGGTTCTTCTGGATGTTGCCACCTAGTGGGATATACCTAGGTTAAGTAGTTTGCCATGTTTCGTTATGTACCCTCATGCAATGTTTTTTGCTTGTGTATGCTGATGCACGTCCTATGTGTGTCTCTTTCTATATAAGTTGTGTGTTTCTATTATGATGTTGTGTTGCCTCCAAAAATTTTATAATTTTTTAAAAAATAATAAGAATAATCAAGAATTTTAAAATTTTAAAAATTCTTTTGAGCCGGGAGTCTCTCACGAAGCAGCCTCTTTACCACATTGTGGTAGAGGTAAAGTATGTCTTCATCTCTCCCCCCAGACCCTACAAAGTGGGATTTCACTGGGTAAGTGTTGTTGTTGATGTATTGACGAACAAAATTAGAATTGAAATTGTTTCTATAATTATTTTTTTTACAAAAGTGATTTCAAACTTTAAGTTTTGAATGACTTTAAAATTAAGAATTATATTGGATGGTTCGACCACTCATCTTTGCCTGTTGGTGCATCCGTCATCCTACTCGTCACTACCCCATCCTGTGCTAACCCTGCCACCAACACTCATCACCACCCTAACAACAAATTTATTCTACTTTTTAGTATTTTAGACTAGCTCAAACTAAATTACATTATTACATGGAATTGAACCATGACCTTCTATTTTAAGACGTAAAACTTCTACCATATAAGCCCCATCAGTTCCTAAGATTAAAAAAAATCTAGTACAATAAATAAAATGTTGTACCCAAATTATCAATCCAGCATTTTGTTAGCATGACATATATCAAGCTTATATTGGTTCATACTATTCTTAGGCAAAAATTTTCTTATTTGGTCTTTCTCCTATGTTTTAAATATATTTATAAACATTTATAAGAACGTATCATTTTATATTTTCAGCTATAACATGCACCAGAAAATGAAGAAACCAACACATACAACTTTGGTTTTCATCACTATGATCATAACCCCACTTTTAGTATCTAAATCCAATGGGGATGCTAGAACCGAGATCATCAAGATGTATTGTGCTGGAGACTTGCACAATAACCAAACCCTATTCATCTCAAACTTCATCAGTGCAATGCAAATAATTAGCACTGAAATGCAAACTTCAAATTTTGCAACCACAGTTGTGGGTTTCGGTCCCGACACGAACTATGTGCTCACCCAATGCTATGGTGATCTCTCTTCACAAGATTGCATCTTATGCTATGCCCAAATACGTACTTTTTTCCCCAATTGCTACCCCAGGAAAGGGGGCCGGATCTATCTTGATGGTTGCTTTGTGAGACTCCAAAACTATAGCTTTTTTGAGGAGTATACGGGCCCGAATGATACTACTATTTGTGGGAATACAACAAGAAAGAGTATTTTGTTTCAACAGTCAGCAATGCACGCAGTGATCAATGTTGTAAAGGGTGCATTAAGGAACAATGACTACTTTGCTAGAGAAGAAACGATGGTGTCAGATCCTAATAACTCGGTCTATGTGTTGGCCGAATGTTGGAAGACGTTGAGTCCGAGTTCTTGTAGAGCGTGTTTGGAGAATGCATCAAGGTCAATAACAACGTGTTTGCCTTGGTCCGAAGGTCGTGTGTTGAACACAGGTTGTTTCATGAGGTATTCGAATACCAATTTTCTTAATCCGGTCACCAGGAGCTCTAGTGATAGAGGTAGTAACCTTAATTATACTAATCCAACTCTATAACCTAAGAATAAGTTTATCCAAACAATCTCAGATTAAAATGAGAAAAAAATAAAGAAAGAAACATAACAGACAAACAACCATGCTCAATAAAATCTCATTCAATCAGTAGAGTTTGTGACGTGTAAGATGAAGACAAATATTACGTTTATTTAAGAGATGAAATATGCTATTTTGAACAAAAATATTAGAAATTACATAATGTTGATATTGACAGGCACAATAATAACTATTTTGGCATCGGTTGTTAGTTCTACGATGGTTATCGTTGTCGCTTTGTTGATCGTTTTATATATCAAAAAATGCAGATATGTACAACACAAGAGAAAAGGTATAAGTTGCTAAACAATGTTTGAATAAAAAACTTGTTGCGCAAAATTCATGAAACAAAATACTGATTGCTTACAGTTTTCAGGTTCTTATGATGTCAAAAAACTAGCAAAGATTCTTAATGACAGTAATTTGCACTTCAAATATTCCACTATTTATAAAGCTACAAGATACTGGCATGAGTCTAATAAGCTCGGACAAGGAGGATTTGGGACAGTGTACAAGGTTCGACCTTATGGTACATACACACATAAAAAAAAAGAAAAAAAAAAAGAAAAAAAAAAGAGGTAATTCAAGTATGTTTGGAACTTAATAGAGGGTCGAATATGCTTATTTTCTACCCGTTTGAACAGTGGAATCCATTTTGCTTATTTTCCTTTTAAGCTGACTAATTTGACCCATTAGAGAAAGCCCACATAAGTAAATGCTCTATCGGTTTGATTATTTTCTAAATAATTTATTATTTAGCAAGTTATTCGAAGGCGTTGAAAGTTCTACACCAGTTGGGATTATTCGCCCATTTTCCTGTTAGTAATTATTTGTTATTTTACCTGTTTGATCAATTGGAAGTTATGCATATAACTGAATCAACTTATTCAGAAATCATAACCAGATTGGTCAAATATGCTACCTATAGTGGTGTTAATGGTGGTTTTCGAGTGGAACCATAAACTAAACTGTTATTAATAATTTTTGAAAAATAAAAACCAAAACCGAATCGTTAAAAAGAAAAGCTAAACTAAACTGAACAGTTATCAATGGTTTGGTTCTGGTTTGATTTACAGTTTGGACATTTTAGGTTTGAGCTTTTTGGCCCGTTAAAATAAAAGCTAAAGCGCTTTACGATTTGGGATGAACTACTTATATTGTGAGCCCCTTTTTTTTGTTAATTGAATCAACTTATACAGAAATCATAACGAGATTGGTGAAATTTGCCACCTATGTTGCTATGTCATGCATTTAGATACTTTGTGGCATAAAAGTTATAGTTTTGTCATTGACCCGACCATATATATGCCTAATATGAACAATGAAATTTCTTACAGGGGGTTCTTGCAGATGGACGAGAAATAGCAGTGAAAAGACTTTTCTTCAACTATAAATTCAAAGCAATAGATTTCTATAACGAAGTTAATATAATTAGCAGCCTTGAACATAAAAATCTGGTTAGGCTGTTAGGATGTAATTGTTCACAACCTGAAAGCATTCTTATATATGAATATATGCCCAACAAGAGCCTTGACTTCTTCATTTTTGGTAAGTTAAAAAAATATTGATAAAATTTTGGATCATTAAATTTTAATTGGTTTTTTTGGGTTATGTGCTAACTCAAATAGTCAAATGGTCCAAGTAAGAAATTTTGGATGAAAGCAGAAATGTCAAATGAGTTGAAAGTCGCATGATGTCAAATTCTAGATCATACAAGTATACAACCTCCTTTATTGTTTTTATTCAATATTTTCTTAATTATAACTGTAATTATATCTTTTTTAAAGTAAAAAATAATGCATTGATGATTAATAAAAATTATAGAATCAGAAAGAATTGTTTAGAGTTATCCCGACTCCCGATCAAACTCATAGCAAAATGCCAAAATGACCCATATGACTCGTGACCTAGCACGGCCCATATTACGATGGGGAAACCGGTTTTTTTGGAACCGGAACCGGTTCCAACCAGTTATTGGCCGGTTCCGGTTCGAGTTTTGTCGGATTAAGGTGGAACCGGTTCCGCTTTTTTCGGTTACGGTTCTGATTTCTCTGAGAATCCAGAACCATCCATACCCACCGGTTCGGGTACGACTGATTCCGGTTCGGGTTGTCGGTTCCAGTTCCGGGTTTTTGTCCACCTCTACTGATGATTATGTATGTTGTATAATGCATTTGTGAGCTGTGACCATGATTTTCAACCCATTTGACTATTCGGCCCGTTTCCTATAAGCAACCCTTGTGCTGTTTTACGTGGTTGAACCATTAGAGATGATAACATTAAATATCACTTTACCGTAAAACCTAAAAACATACTCGTTCTTGAAAAAAAATAAACTATGATATATATATAACAGGAAGGGTGAAGAAAATTTAGAAAAGCAATCACAATTAGTATCAATCAATTGTATTTTTTGTTCTTTTCTTTTGTTACAAGGATATAAATATAAACAAAAAAAAAATATATATATATATATATATATATATCTTATTTATTACATATATGTATCAATCAATTGTATTTTTCGTTTTTTTTTTGTTTTTGTTTTTTGTTATCAGGATATAAATATAAGCAAAAATAAAAAAATATATATATCTCATTTATTACATATACGTAACTTTTACGTTACATATGTGTACATTGTATGAGTTACATGTATGTAACTTTATGACTTACATACGAAATTTTGTAAGTTACATACATATAACTTTGTGATATATATATATAGAGAGAGAGACGACGGTTCGAAAGAAAATTCCTTATTTTGAAGAAAACTAAGAAAATTTGTAACATCTCTGCTAAACTAAAAAAACTCACTAAAAGACACTATTCCTCTCATTCTCTTTTAATATATATATATGATAATTTATGAACTTGTGCAGATGAAATAAAAGGCAAGGAAATAGGCTGGGAGAAGAGAGTTGAGATTATTATCGGTGTAGCAGAAGGTCTAGTTTACCTCCATAATAATACTGAACACAGGATTATTCACAGGGATATTAAAGCTCCTAACATCTTATTAGACTTAAGACTTCGTCCCAAAATAGCTGATTTTGGGTTGGCCAGATCTTTTCAAGATGATATAAGTCACATTAGCACTGGCATTGTGGGAACACTGTGAGTACCTTCTTTACATATAGAACAAATATGCAAAAGATAATTTAAAAGACAGACTGATAAAGATTAAAGATCGTAATCTAGACTCCTTTACTTATGAAAGAGTCAATTTGAATGCAATTGGGTCACAAGGATGGAAAAGTTAATGAAATTGTTTTATGCATGGAACTTCCAAATTTATATTAGTTTTGGTAATCATGTCTAATGCATTAGTTATGTAGCATCTTTTTACTAATAAAATGGACAAATAAGTGTTTGCGGGTCAACCCAACCTCATCTAACAGGGGTGTCAATTCATATTAGGTTGGTAGGTTCATATAACCCTACTCCAACATAACCAATTTGATTAATTGTGTTAAAAGGTTGAGCCTTTTGTCTTAACCTCATGTAACCTAATTATCTAAACTGGTTGACAGCTTAAATTTATTATTTATAATTTTTAACTCTAGTTTTAAACGGTTGGAAGTTGGAAAGATGTTGAGTAGGTCAAACTGAACCTAAACCATTTATTAAATGGATTATTATCCCCAACAATAACCTCTTTATTTGGTGTTGTATTGAAAATTGCCCACCCACTAAATATTACCAATTTCAACCCATTCGCCAATTCTGGTACTTTTAACATAAATTGATGAATGACCTCTTAGTTTCTTGTCTCTTCTTTCGGGTTTTACTATTGTTTTTTCTTTTTTTTTTTCGCTTTCACTAGTGGATACGTGGCTCCAGAATACCTAGCCCATGGTCAATTAACCGAAAAGGCAGATGTCTATAGCTTTGGCATTCTAATTCTGGAGGTGGTCACTGGAATGGAAAGCAACAGAAGCAAAACAACAGAATATAGTGACAGCTTACTATCTACAGTAAGTATATATGCTTGAACTCATACGATGAATACTCCTTTTTATTCTTAGAAAGTTTCGAGTGATAATGACATATATATTTGCCAAAAAACATAACATTAGTTGACTTGTTATTTCTTTTCTAGTATTTTATACATCATGCATCTAGTCAAGTATAGCAATTGCAAGTGGTAATGTAAAGCAAATATCTACTACTTAAAACAGCTTAAATTTAGGGTCAACAACAACCAACAACCTTACCCAGTATATTCCCACTTTTCAGTAGGGTCTGGGGGGAAGGATAAATACAAACATTACCCCTATCCCAATTAGGATAGAGAGGCTGCTCCAAAAGAGTCCCCGGCTCAAAGTTAGGGTCCAAGTTACTATTATTAATATGTCCCTAATTTTTCACTTCTCAAAAAGAATTGGTATAATTGAATAATTGATTTAGTGTCTTACTGATAGAGATTAGAATTATATTAGTATGCTAGTCATAGTTAGTAGTAGTGGGTTCTAGATAAGGGTAGTTTGGTAATATTAATTTCTAGTTATGTGTTAGTGGGTTATAAATAGGGGTGAGTCTTATGATTTGGGTGGGGAGAAAGTAATTGATTGTATTGGCTCCTGCTTGTGCAGTGAGAAGGGCTGAGCCCTGGCTGTTCTCTGATGTAATTTTTACAGTTATCATTAATAGAAATCATCCCTTAGTTCTTCTTCTTCATTGTTTTCATTTCAATTATTATTATCTATTGAGTGTGTGATCAGTTCTTCATCATTGGTCCGACCTGCCCTTCTCCACCGTCAGTTCAATTCCGATTTCTTCTTTCATGGATTTGCGATTGATTTTTCAGATTCATTGCCAAGTCTCATCCGATTTCAGGTTCTGTTAATTTCAAATTCCTCCTCGAATTTCTGATTTAATTTCAGACGTCTGTTTCAAACCACACTTTTCTTCTGTCGTTCTCCACCGCAATTTGATTCTGATTTCAGCTGTAATCGCTTTCATCGTCGTTGTGGTTCTCTAAATTCAGACAATCGTTGCTTGATTTTCCTGATCACTCTCTCAATTAGCCGCCGATCTTAGGGTTTTTTGATTTCAATTTCATTAGCGCCATTCATTTTCAATCACGTTCATCTTTGCCGACGATCTGCTTTCTACACCTTCAATTCCATTTCAATTGCATCTACCCTAGATCTAATCGTTGCCGTCGCACACCTAATTCCACCAATTTCATATTTTCTCTGTTGATTTTACAGCTGCGCAGACTAATTAATCGTTGGTTACAAGGTCCGTCGAGTTCAATTTCATCACCGTGTTCCTGATTTGCTTCCATTCGTATCATTCAAATCACGTTCACCTTCTTCTCACTACCGGAGACTTGCCGGAAATGGAGACCCGTAATCAGAATTCTCGCCTCGATGTTCATGAGCAGCAGATCAAACAACTTCAATTGGATGTTTCTGAAATCAAGCAAATGATGTCGGAGGATCGAAAGGAATCCACAGAATTCCGCAATATGGTGTTAGCTTGGATGAAGCAACAAGAGAAAAACTCAATTAATTCTTCTGGATCAGATTTCGTCACCTGTCAGGATGTAAAAAGGTCCAGTAATGTCTATCTCTCTCCTTTTAATTACTCAATCGGGTCTGGGCTTGTACACAGTGATGGGTTGTCGGGTGTGGGCCAACCTCAGCCCAACTCAACTTTTAATTCCCGTCCATCTGAGAAGAGTTTTCGATCACGAGGGGAAAGGTCTCAGCCAAATATGTATTCAGCAGCATGTGTGCTTTTGTTGCATGAGCATGGGCAGACCAATTCGAATGATAGAGGGGTTCGTTCTTTATCTCGAACCGAGTGGGAGGACCGGTGTATGAAGGGGCTATGTGTTCGGTGGGGTCAACAATTCGAACTGACACCTAAATGTTATGTGGGAAAGCTGCGTAATCTATTGTTGGGGACTTACGAATCCGATTATGGGGAGGGTAAACATTTGTTATTGGAAGTTGATACTTCTCCTAACCAGGTCACCATTGATGCTTGTTCATTTGTAATTGATGCTGTGGCTTTTGAGACTGGGACATTGGATGTGATATTGGGTATGGCTTGGTTACAGTCATTGGGGGAGGTTGTCCATGATAGGCAACCCTTAGGGATGAAATTCATCCATGAAGGGCATTCGGTTATGTAGCACGGCCTCTTAAAGGCTCATACAACCAAGGTTGCTCTTAACCTAGGGTTATTTGGTGAGGAAGTTGCTTCCCAGTTGGGTGATGTGGAACAGTACCCGGTTACTTCCAATTCAAGGGGTTTGACCTTGGCACAACCATCTTCCCTTTCATATTTACACTCCTTTACTTTTGAGTTGGGACATGCTTTGCATCGTGATCGAGGAGCTCAACATCTTCTGCACTTGGGATGGAAAAGGCGTAGGAAGAAAGGAAATTGTTTGCGTTGGGGAAATCGTTATGGGACAGCTCATAAATGTCCAGAGACACGTCTAGTAAAGTGGGGCAGGACGAATGATTCACTCCCAAGTCTTGAGGACAAGACTTTTAAATAGGGGGGGGGGGGGGTAATGATAAAGATTAGAATTATATTAGTATGCTAGTCATAGTTAGTAGTAGTGGGTTCTAGATAAGGGTAGTTTGGTAATATTCATTTCTAGTTATGTGTTAGTGTGTTATAAATAGGGGTGAGTCTTATGATTTGGGTGGGGAGAAAGTAATGATTGTATTGGCTCCTGCTTGTGCAGTGAGAAGGGCTGAGCCCTGGCTGTTCTCTGATGTAATTTTTACATTTATCATTAATAGAAATCATCCCTCAGTTCTTCTTCTTCATTGTTTTCATTTCAATTCTTATTATCTATTGAGTGTGTGATCAGTTCTTCATCACTTACATAACCCTAACTATAATTACTATTAAAGAAGTCAAAGCAAGTGTCTAAGAATTGGTCAAAGGGTAAAACTGTGCTATCAAATAAAAGTGGTAATCATACACTTTTCTTAAACTCTGATTTGGGTCCGTTGATTGTTGTTTCAGGCCAGGGATACAGATAGCTAAAAAAGAAAATGGGGTTACATTAGGTGTATTTCAATTGCATATAACCTCCTATATCATTTTATTTTAGATTATCATGTGACACACTAGTTATTTTTGAAAAATTAAAAGTTTTTTACAAAAAGTGCTTGAGGTTAATCTAGTCCAGCTTGATTTGACTTGTAGTTAAAGTTACCCTTTTGGCATATTACTCAATCCACCCATTTTCCAACCTATGCAATTCTTGTGAGACCAAGCGAGTAATCGAACAAATGAGTGCATCTTTAAAATAATTTAAACACTCTGTTCACTGTGTTATTTGTAAAAGAACAGGCATGGAAGCATTTCAAGCAGGGTACAGTAGAAGAAATATTTGATCCGAACCTAATGATGCACGTTTATCCCAACATAAATTTCAAAAAAGATGCCATTAAAGTGGTACATGTAGCACTTCTTTGCACCCAAGAAGCTCCATCTTTGAGACC
This sequence comes from Mikania micrantha, assembly GCA_009363875.1. NCBI lineage: Eukaryota > Viridiplantae > Streptophyta > Magnoliopsida > Asterales > Asteraceae > Mikania > Mikania micrantha. Next base: position 46,664 of record SZYD01000411.1, on the reverse strand, counting down.
ATCCATGTCAGCAGCATTAAAAATGTTAGAAAAAGATGAAGACCCCTTACCTGCCCCTTCTAATCCCCCTTTTATAAATGAAACAACCATGGAACTTAACATAACACAAAGGTCAATGGATAACTGTGACGATGATGATTCTATTCAGTTGCTATAGCTTCTACCCGAGGTAACACAAGTTAGTTATTACAAGATCTTAAGCTTTAATTATTCTTTTTACATTTTTGTTCACGTGAAATGTGTGTGCAAGCATACAATTAGTGAAAAGGCTTGCCTTTTTTAGTCAATTTTTCAAATTTGTATAAATGCTTAATTAATCAAATATGATTATTAAAACAATAATGTTACAATGATAAACTAATAATCTTAGTATAAAACAATTAAGACATGCATTAATAATGGACTTAAATTGAATCCTTTCTTAGCTACAAAGGTAGACTTCTTACTTTTGGTAGATTATAGTGCTAGGTATATATTAGGAAATTAATCATCAGAAGAGGATACTTTCCATGTAGTAAGACTATTATCTTAGCGTAACCAGTTTTATGTATTTTAGCTACAAAGATAAACTTCTTGCTTTTGGTAGATTATAGTGCTAGGTATATATTAGGAAATTAATCATCAGAAGAGGATACTTTCCATGTAGTTCCAGCCCTAACTATTGCAAGTCTCTAAAATATCAAAAAGAGAGACAAAGAAAAAAGGAAGCATACATAGAACAAGATTATCAAACACAAATTGTTCATGAAAGAAGTAACATGTATATACTAAATAAACTTTAAGAAAACAAATTATCCTTTCTAACCTTTATGATGAAAACCTCAACATTTAAAATCCTCATGTATCATTTTAGGCTTTTTATCTTGTGACAACCAAGTTCCCCATGAGTCCTCCCCCAACTTTATAATGTTTAGCACTTGAAAATCCTGCTTTTAAAGCGAGATGCTCTAACTCCTGACCTATGGGCACCATAATTATTTTCAAGTAGCAGAATATATTAGTCATATTGTAGATTTGTAACTAGTAAAGTTCACACAAGAATTAATGGTATTTTAAATCTAACCAATAAATACAATTTTTTTTCAATAACGGTTACACTTTCAATCTAGCACATATGACATGAATGAAAATTACCATGTCAAAGGACGTTGGCATAGTTTAGTGTCTATTCTTTTAGGTCATTTAATTTCATTTTGTGAATCCTTGTCATTGGGCATGAAAAGAAATGTGTGATGTTGGTTTCTTCTTACATAAGAAATGAAGGCTGGACCCGCTGAATGTAGAAAGAAGGAAAATGGTATCAACAACGCGAACTTTACTATTTAAAGAAAATATTCTGGCATTAGAGGTAGCAAACAGGCAACTTGGGTGGATTGGAAACATGTCAAAATGGGTTTGGGTCCAAACAGATGATCCATAAATACAAGTAAAAGGGGATGGAATCGGTTTTGATAAGATGAAAACCTTTTTGTCCAGTAGTTAAACTTGAATAATTATTGTACTTAGATACACTTTCAAAAGCTATAATATGATTGTAATTTAAAGTACTTTTAGCATTTGTGATTATTTGATTGCCCTTTTGAGCAACTTTCGATTCATTTGATCGTCTTCTATACAACTATTTTATTTTTATTTTTTCTATTTGACCCCTGTGAATAAAATACTACAAAAATGAAATCTTTTATTATGAACTAGTTTACCCATGTGTTACATGGGCAACAGCAACATGAACAAAATCTCACTCAAGTATTGTAACATGCGTGAATTACACGCAATTGCCAAGCATGCATCAGTTTGGAGAAAAATATTATATTTTACAATTTTGAATACATATGTGATAATTTGACTCACATTTTTTCAAAAAGAAAGGATATAAATTCAAACTACACTATAAAACAAAATGTTTACTATATTTTAGAAAGTGTTATTTGTTTATTTGTGTTGTAATATATAAAGTGTGTACCCAGTGGTTGATCTAGCTCTTGCTTTGCGCAGGGTATGGGGAGGGACTGTCAGCGATCTGATGTATGCAGTTTTACCTTACACATTTGTGAAAGGAGTTTACTGGGAACGCTTGTTGTTGTTGTTGTATTTGTGAAAGGAGTTGTTCCTCATGGCTTGACCCATGACCTCAAGGTCACAAAGCAACAACCTTACCAACTGGTCCAAGGCCCGCCCTCTTGTGATGTAATATATATGTTATACAAAACATATAACCCAAAAATGAAACACCACTGGTATTTCAATATTGGGTTCACCTAGAATATATTCAGAAGTTTTATATATGTGATTTTTTAATATATATTACATAATCATGCGCTATTTAATAGAGCAAGCAAATGTATAGAAAATGAGAGATGGTGAAGGTTTAAAATGAAAAGTAAATGTATGTAGAGGTGTAAATGATAAGTTTTTTTTAACTACTTCACAATAAAAGGGGTGCCCTAATTAGAGAGAAAATAGGAAAATGACATCAACAATAAGAACCAACCTGTTAAGAATCCTTGAATTGAGCTCTTTAGATATTGATATTCCTTTGAAAGACCATAACCAGCTGCTACAGGCACAACTATATTGTCTATCATCCAACCCTACCACATAATCCAAAAACTTGTATTATGGACAGCAAAGCAACTAGTTGAAGCTCTACCAAAATCTAAATGAACAAAGATTTTCAAGTAATACACACACGTATTTCCTTTTTTTATGAAGAACATGACTTTAATTATTTTCACTTGCATGTCTTTCAAAACACATAAAAAACTATTGGTCAACCAGGCTTATAGTGTAATCAAGTAGAACCATAGCAATTTGTAAATTGTCATGGAATGCAAGATTTGCCAAAACATAAACCAAACCTGAATAGATGCCCTAAGTTCATCAGTGCTTTTGTCAAAATCAAGGATTGATGCTTTTGACCCTGGTTTTAAAACTCGATACACCTCCTTCATTGCCTTATATTTGTCGATTACATTTCTTAGCCCATAGCCCATGGTAATTGCATCAAAAGAACTATCAGAAAATGGTAAATCAAGTGCATCACCTTCCACCCACCTACAAGTCATAAGGTACAAGTCATAAACCTTACAATTCATAATTGGCAAAACGAGCGGCCTAAGTAACAAGTAATAATTTACATATTTACTAACTTTTTAAATACAATAACATTAGAGGTTTATGCATTAGGGTTTATACTCATTGACCCCTTTCCTATTTATCTAACTTATTTGATTTTATCATTTGACCCTCAGGAAAAAAAAGCATAACCAGGATTGACTCTTTTTCAAGGAAACAGGTTCAAATATCCACTTCTTACACAATTATTCAATCACAACACATTATTAATATATATTAAAGGAGAACGTGAGGAATAGTGGCCATCTTGTCTTTTAGTGAGGTTCTTTTCTTTTCTTTTCTTTTTTTGTTGTTGTCTTTGAATTCGGACTTTTACGACTGAGAACATTTTCATATATTCGTTGGAGTGACCCTCAATTATACTATAAAGTACACTTTAGGGTATTACAGCATGTTGACACCCATTGCATCGCTTTTTTATTTGTGTTTGAAAATACAAAATCAAGTTAGTTGCCACCGCAACATGCGGTTGGTAATCCACTATTTTTACTTTAACAAAACCTAAATATACCAATGCTCACATAAGGTTACAGTAGCAGGCTTTTGACTGTGCTTTCTGTCGAGATAAAGCTGTGACTAGTTGTTCTCTAGAAAAGTCTAGGCCAATAACCTGCAAATTGAGAAAAATGGTGAAATTATTAAATCATCAACCGCAATTAACAATTTTTTATAATGACTACAATAACTTCTTTATCATCAAATAATATAGCTGCATTATCTGATATTGCTTATTAAAATTGCTTTTACGGGCTTGTTGCACCCTACCAATAGTTTGGCTATTAGTGAGAATTTACTGTGTATGGTTGTTGATTGTTGTTTATGGGCTTGTTGCTCTTTTAAACAAGTCATTAGGAATCAGCAACTCACAACCATTTATAAAGCCGCTTATTTCACTAGCACGTAATCAGATAAGCAGTTTGAATAAGCCATCCCAACCACTCCTAGAAATACTTATGTATTCTATTAAAAAAATCTACTAACATATTGCATCAAAACAAAATTAGATTATGAACAGTTTCAGTAAGCAGTCCCAAACATCCCCAGGTTACAAATTACAAACAACATAACAAGAGATTACCAATACATATTGGATGTAAAAAAGAATGAAAGGAGGTGTTTTAAACACTAACCTGGCCATCGAGCCCAACCTTTTGAGACAAAATAAATGCCAAATCCCCACTTCCACAACACAAATCCAAAACCTTGCTCCCTTGTTTTGCTCTAAATTCCAAAATAGCAAATCAAAACATAGATTCAGAATCTAGCATACATAAACAATATAAATCACTACTCCAATCCAATAGGAGTGCTTGTCGGTAATCGAACCAAAATAAAGAAGCTCAAATTGAACCGAAAAGCAAATTCAAGACAAGTTTTTGGTTTTTGACAGAATAATATGAATAATTATTTGTTTTATTTTTTTACCATTATTTGTTATTAGATTGGATTAGGAAAATTAAGATTGGGCTAAAAGTTGTAATTGGATTGGGCTAAATTACAAAGGGAGGATCAAATAAAAACAACATTTTGCCTAAAAATGCTAAAAATAATACGAAAAAAGACATTTGATAACTCTAACGAACTCCGATTGAAGTCATTCCAGTGGCATTGGAACCGTCTCATTGAACTCAGCCATATTAAATGTTAGGATTTAGCTTTTAAGATTTATAAATTAGTTATTATGTTTTAGCTTTAGAGCTTAGCTTTTAGTATTTAGAGTTCAGGTTTAGGGTTTAGCTTTAAAAATAAGGTTTAACTTTGAGGTTTAGCTTTGGTATTTACGGTTTAGCTTTGGTTGGGTTTAGGGTTTGACGAGACGGTTCTAATGTCTCTTGAATAAGTTCAATCGAAGTTTGTTAGATGTGTCAAATATCGCTATTTTATTGTATTTAGCCTTTTTATGCTGGATGTTGTTTTTAGAAGATCCTCCTGAATTACAAAACTAAGATAATCATTACTTAACATTAGGTTTATTTGGTTCGAACTTAATTTAGATTTCTGAAACAAAAAACTGAATTGAAACCAATTTTGAGAAAAACGAATATGCTATTTGGTATTCAAACTGAATTCAGATTTCTAAACTAAAAACTGAATCAAAACCCAAAGCAGTTTCAAAGTATTACAGAATATGTAATTCGAATTGGTTTTAAATGGTTTAGATTCGCTTCTATTTTGGGTTTAATCTGCATTATATAGATAATAAACATCCATACGTTTCAGGATCACATTGAATTGAATCCACTTCTAAAATGCATAATGATTCAATGATGGAACTTAGGTATTGAGCCAATTTGCACTCGATGATCATATATATTTACTAGATTCTAACTCGATAACAGCCTTTGTTCCAGGATCACATTCAATTGATTCCACTTCTACAATGCATAATGATTCAATGATGGAAATTAGGCACTGAGTCAATTTACACTCCATGATCGAATATATTTACTAGATTCTAACTTGTTAACAGGATATAATAATAAACTCGAAAGAGAAATTAGGGATTAAATGGTTACCCACTCCAATCAACTGCCATTCGCTTCCATATCCGATGTTGCCCCAAGCTCAAAACATCATTCAACTGTAAATAAAAGGTAACAGTAACAGTAGATGAATGAAATGATATTTGAATTCAATTTAAAAAATTAGGATAAAACAAGGTGGAGAACTGCACGTACGTTATCGTAAACAGGAGCGATGCGACTGAAAAGTGCTTGGCGGTCGGCGGAGGCATGAATTCGCTGTCGTCGTCTCGAATGTCCGGCAACCGGCGCAAATGAGATTTGAAGCACCGACGTCATTCTTACATGGTGGGATTGCCGTGATTGGTGGGTTTTAGCATAACGTTATCTGGGGACCTATAGTAGTTGCAGATGAAAATATGAATCAACTAGGGGTGTTCATCGGGTCGGATAACGAGTTATTCGGGTTTTTCGAATCGGGTTTTTCGGGTTGGGAAATTTTTTTGGCCTATCCGAAACCCGACCCGAAATTCGAACTATATTATCCGACCCGAAAAACCCGAATTCGTTCATCCGAATAACCCTGTTTTTTTCGGGTTTTTCGGATATCCGGCCCGAAAAAACCACTTTTTGCATATCCGAAACCCGACCCGACCCGAAACTAAAATCATATTATCCGACCCGAATAACCCGAAAAACCCGAAAAAGATTTCGGATACGGTTTTTTCGGGTTTCGGATACGATTCGGATTTCGAATTTTTTCGAGTTTCGGATATTTTGAACACTCTGTCAGCCCAAAATCTATCGAGTCGGGTATTTGGTATACTTTCAGGTATACCTTTTGGAGTGTTGGTGAGCTCCATTGACTCGTTGAGAATAACCGGCTTTAGCACGACAAATAAACGTGTGTATATACTCAAGTGATCGGGTCGGGTAAACATGTGTTTGAACGCAAGGACGGACCTTTTTAGGGGCCCGGCTACCCTGTTATTCTGTTAGAAAGGTCTGTTTAACAGTATTTCGTCGGAAAATCTCTCAATTCCCTTCGTTTCATTCTTAAAAATTCTTTAGGCCCTTCCGTTTTCTTTCTAAAAATCATTTGTTTTTTCCAAAAAAATTCTTTCGGCCCCCTCTGAACTTTTTTTCAAGCTTCGTCAATGTATGAACGAATTACTATGCAAGAGTTTTGGGTTATTTCACCCTTAGTCTGATGCTTATTTTTGTGAAAAGTATACACATGCATTATTCTAACATCTAATCTTCCTAAACTAATAAATGAGTATATTTAGGAGGACACTTGTCAGTTTTCTAGCATCCCAAAATTTTCATTTTCCCGCCTATTATTTAACACAAAACTAATTTTTACATGAATCATTTTATACTCAATTAGAAACCCCTTATTTTAGATTTTCAATAAATTAAACACAAACCCTAAATATTCTTATATTAAGTGATTTTTACTTGTACGATTTTTCTTTCTAAAAGATTATCTCATAATATATACATTTAAAAATTTTATGTTTTCTTACTACTTAACCCGTGTAATACACGGGATTCTAGGCTAGTATAATATATATCAAGATGTATTAATTGACCATTTGGCTCTCTTTTTAGAACACTCTATCCTCCTTTTGGAAATATGTTGTTGACTGTTTTCTCAACTGCCCTCTCATTATAATGCGAATATGTGGAAATGGATTTGAGATTTCAAAGCTTCTTTTTCATGAAATGAAGATCTAAAACAAATCAAGTAATTGAGGTACAAATTTTAATTTTCATGCATTCATGATATCGAATCCGAGACCTTGATATAATAAACCTATTGTAAACTTAATCTTGTAATTTAAAATATAAATTTACAACTACGCAATATAACACCAAATAATGAGATAATAATAAAGCCAGAAACAAACTATTTAATTTGTAACATTTCCCCTCAAACAGAACAGCTGTCTCGATATTCAACTTGGATCTGAGGTAGTCAACTGAGCTAAAAATAATCCTTTGGTTCCAATTTTCAAGTGGTTCATATAAGGTGATTCTTAATGGAGGATGAAGATGCTCATTATAAAGCCTATGATATCAATGTGTATTTATTTGAATTCATAACAATGTAGAGTATGTGGCTTTATATAGCCAATTAGAGATTATCTAACTAGAGGAATTATTGGAGATTATTAAAATATTTGTTGACTAATTAGTTGGAATGACATAATTAAAATATGCAAAAGATACGCAAAATATTATCTCTTAATACGCACCTATAGAGATGGTAGATGTGTCAGAGACTCCAATCTTGGATCGTAAACAACGAAATGAAACATGGTTAAGTGGCTTTATGAAAGCATAAGCTAGATAAGAGTTGACATGTGAACCCGTAATGTACTGTCTTGAACTTTTTCCCGAACAAAGGGATTTTTAAGGCAACATGTTTCATGCGTGAGTGATCAATGAGATTAGCTCATAAGTATGTGGCTTCGATGTTGTCGTGCACATGGTTAGTGGATGTACAAAGGCAATACCCAAATCAATAAGGATATTTTAAATGTTGAGGTGGTCAAAGTGGATGGGGGACATGGAGTGATTCAACGAGCCCCTGGCGGAATGAGTGTAAGGGAGAGCGGTTCAGAGGAGTATGGTTGTGGATTTGGTATGGTTTAGGATAAGGACAATAGAATGGGTGATTTTAAGAGTAGAACTGACAGAGGAGACATACGAGGCAAATAGTCAATCCGGAGAATTGCCTCAACTGGTAATGACCCACCCTCTCAAAGTGGAGGTATTGGGTTTGAACCTTGTTGGTGGTAATTTAATGGATATCCAGGTGAAGGAACGAATCAGAGCTTTAATCCCAGGTTTGAACCTAATGGGGGACGAGGGTTTACGGATTCCATCCGGTTCCCGCGCATCTAGAGGCACACGTGTCTCAAGGTCGGAGATCGAGGAATCGATCTTAGCTATCAATCGTCAGGATAACTGAAGGTTGCACGACGAGACAGTTTAACTGTCGTTCAAAAAAAACGAGGCAAATAGTCGACTATGGGTAGAGGTTAGTTTGATGATTGATGATAAGGGTATTGGTTATTTTTTAGGCTTACAATGCCAAAAGCTCAAATGATTGTTATTTATTTATAATTTTTTACATATAATTTAAAAAATTAGGTAATATAATATTCTGGCCCAAATATTTTGGGTTATTTTTTTTCTAGGCCCAAATAGAAAAAGCAAAAAATAAAAATTGAAACCGAATCCGACTATCCGAGTTTGGAAAAGGTCTAACTTTGAAATTAAGTTCAAAAAAATGTCTATCATGCTTCACTTCGAGTTTGGATCAGTTTGGTTCTGTTAATTTAATTGTATAGACATGTAAACGAAATCAATCTGAAAAAACCTCAATCACAAGTAATTTTTTTTTATTTAAGTTGGTTTATCAATTATAATTTAATAAATTGTGTTTGTGATTTCCCTAAATAAACAAAATGCAATTAAAGTTATACCTACGATTCAAAAGAAACCTGCTCCCTCAAATATCTTGCTTTCCAATAATTCAAACAAATATTTTAGAAAATCTAACTCATACAATCAGGTCGAAGTTGCTTTTCAACAAACAAACGATTTAAAAATAATAAATGTAGTTTTGAGACTTTAGTGAATTAGGTTTACTATACTTTTTTTTTAGTTACTTGAGAAGACGACATCCAAGACGTGATTTCAATCGTCTTCTCAGATTTGATGCGCTGGAGCGTATGCCTAAGCTCACACCATAGGGAACTCACAACTAGGTAAATCCACTTACTTTTTCTCCACATATACGGATTTAAACCCAAAATCTCCCATAGAAAAATCAAGAGGTAACAATTACGCTATAATATCTTGGTTAGGCTTCCTAGGATTTTTTTTCCAAAATGGTGTGGGTGGATAAAAATATTTACCAAAATAAGTAATTTGAAAAATATTTACCAAATGGTTGTTATTTCATTAATTTCTTTATTTTTAACTAATTATTATAACTTTTTTAATTTAATTAACATATTATCATCTATTTTCTTAATTATAATTTATAAGTAAACAAAAAATAAACCACACATACAATAAAACGTGACCGTCACATTATTAAATACAAACTAAAATAAATATATAAAATAAAGTTTACTTGAAGTGTTATCAATATCAATTACAAAATTATAGAAAAATGTCTAAAACAACTAAATGAGTTTAGACGTTCACTTTTTTTAAGGCCTAACAAAGCGAAGGCCTAAATTCTTTTTGTTGTTTTGATATTTTTCTTTAATTTTGTAATAGATATTGATGCTGCTTTAAGTTGATTTTATTTAACGTTTTTATTTTAGTTTTTATTTTTGTGACGATAAAGTTTTTTGTATTCTAGTTTAGTTTTAGGAGTTTCTTAGTCAATTTTTTTTAATTTAACATGGTTTGAAAAAATAAAACTATTATTAGAAGTTATAAAAATAGAAAAACTAAAGCGGGTTATAATGAAAAAATAGAAAAATAATAATATGTTGATTGAATTAAAAAATATATAATAACTTATTTAAAAATAAAGAAAAAAATAAAAAAAATGCTTATTTTAATAAATATTTTTCAAATCATCTATTTTAATAAATATTTTTCACCTGTACGCTGTTTTTTTTTTAAAAAAAAATTGGCTTACTAGCTATACGTGTTCTGAGATGTAACTGATTTGTAGAATGTTAAAAGTGTTAATTGTTTGTAGACTGATGACTCATCATATAATGCTATATTAGAGGAAACACTAGCACAATTTCAAGCATTAAAAGGTATGCAGGAAGAGTCACGAAAAGTTTGACAAGACGTTCCAACTATATCTCAATTATTAAAGGTTGGCTATGTGAATATATATGTTTTTTTTTTAACCGTGAAGGTCTCAATTGTGTGAACCCACTGTTTCCAGGTCATGTCACCAAGGTCTAGTTACCTGGACCTCCCATGAGCCATCACAACCACCCCAGGAGGAAACCCCATTAGGAAAACCTCCTGACCCCCTCAGACCCCTTTTTCGCTACGGGAGGGATTTGAACCCATGACCTCTCATTTGAAAGAATCATGGGGTACCATTGAGGCAATGCCTCTTTGGTATGTGAATATATATGTGATATCTAGATCCGAACCCGTTTCGTGTGTCATTTTTCTTACACATCAAACTTTTTTTATGTTAACATCCCATCATTATTATGCGTCTTGTATATATAAGCATGTATGAGATATATAATCCTCTTCGATATCGACGGATACGACAATGTTAATTGGTTTCACATACGTCTCGTATAGGCCGGCGTATATGAATCCAATTATTAACAGTTTAACACTGAGAAATTCTGACAAATAATGGTTATCTCTTATACGTCTCATATAGATATATACAAGATGTATAAAGTGTGTGAGATGTATGTGAGAATAAGATGATATTTTTTATTAAAAGAACATTTTACCATGAGATATAATAATAATCCGCTAATTAATCAAATTTGAGGGGCTAATTATTTATGAAAAGCTTGTGATGTGTTAACATTTTTGGTTATAATTAATTAAAACTTGACATCCAAACTTGACATCAAATTTGAGGGGCTAATTATTTATGAAAAGCTTGTGATGTGTTAACATTTTTGGTTATAATTAATTAAAACTTGACATCCAAACTATGCATGAGAAATTAAGAAAAAAATAGACAGGCAAAAACAAAATTTTATACTAATAAATAAAAATTAATCAAACATTTGTTACTTCTTATATAGTATTATTATACTAATTTCATATTAAATGCATATTTCTTGTTAAACTTTAAAATTAAGTGATAGTTATATTTTTATATATTTTTCATATTAAAAATAGATTTTTTAATATATTAAAAAAATATTTTAATCAAAAACACATTTTATAAAAATGCCAAATTATTACAAAAATATGAAAATTTTCTAAAATAACATTTTTATAAATACAAATATTTGTTATTTTAAAAAATATAATTAAAAATTAAATTTTAAAATGACAAGATTCTTATAAAAATGATATTTTAAATACAATTTTATAAAGTGAAATGTTTTGAGATCAAACTTCGAAAAAAAGTATTATTTTATTACTTAAATACACTAACTACTATAAAATAAATACAAATTAAGTAATTATATTATCTACACTTAACACAAATCACTTCTTCATGGTAGATTGGCAAGTTAAATACCTCTATAAGGGAGCGATGTCCTCAGATTAATTATTATTTAGTTAATATATTTTTTCAGTATGTGATAATAGATATACCGGGTCGGATCCAATATCAATGGATGATCAACTTTGAATATTAAATCGAAACAAATTTAAAATTTTAAAATAACATGTTGTAAGTACGCGTAAGTGGCGTAACCTAACAAAATAATAATATTATTATTGTAATCGAATATTCGAATTGGTGGATTCTAAAAAAAATGCATGCATATCATCTTGAACTAATTATTAATCTGTTAATGGCCAAGTTTAAGTCTCTTTCTGAAGCAGCCTCTCTACCTTTTTTGTGATAGGGTAAGGTTTGTTTTCATCTCTCTTCTCAGTCCCTACTTATAAGTAGGATTTCACTGGGTATGTTTGTTTGTTAATATTAGTATTTTTATGGTACATAACGATAATTCCTTAGATCCGGTATACTTGAATTTCTATTTATTTATTTATTTATTTAAAACAATTGACCATAATAAAGGACATTATAAAAGTCAAAAACTATTTCAAATAGAAGAAATTGACAATCAATTATTAATGCAAAAAGTTAACATCTGAATTTGAATTGAAAGATTTGAAAAGTATCTTACCGTCGACTCAATTTGACTTGATTTTTATGCCAACTGCTTTGCGAATATATCAAAGAAACATCACTTTCATTTTTCTAATTTGATTGCTAAATAATATGCAACCAGTGTAAAAAATTTTAGATATATATTTCTAGAACAGACGTACGAAAAAATTTGGGAAAAAAACACATTGTTCATGCCGGTATTGTGTTTTAATATACAAACACACAAATCTATAAACTTATATATGATACGAGTTGTAAATAAAATTATTAGAGTAGTCTGGTATAATGATATTTTAATATTATTGATAAAAGTGATTCTAATACATATCAAAATGGAACCATAATCATGAAAACATTTGAAAAAGAATTATACAAACCACTATGATAAAATTTAGGAAGTTATTAAAATAATTTTTGTTTAATTAAACACATGCATGTTTGTTAATTTTTTAATGATCACTAATAGGCTTTTTTTTTAAAAGATAATATCCTATTAATAGTTAAGAGATAATTTTGAATGATTAATAGAAGTTTGAGGATGTCACACATGTAGAAAATTTTCTTCTTTTATGTGTGTGTATGCATAGATTTATCACCGTTTAAAAACTTACATCGTTGTAAGTTTTTGATATAAGTTTTTAACTTACATAATTATAATTCTTTTGATACAAAACTTACAACGATGTCTTAAACAATGATAAATTTACACAAACACATAAAAGAATAAAGTGTTTTACAAGTATTATAATGATGTTTGAAAAAAATCAAACATTTGAATTGATGTTTGGTTAAACAAATACTAGTGTGTTATCTTTTATTTCCAATCCTATATCTATATTATTTACCTTAACAAACGCTAGGTTATTTTTACTATGATATGTCAAAATGTCAAATGTCGTTTCATATGATAAATGTTTTTTTTTTTTTTTTTTTCTATTTGAATCATACGCTACAACATATACATCACACTACAAGAAAAAAATAGCATCCTCTTCCGACAAGTCTAAATCGTTTTTACCAATTACCATCATCTACTACAAAGTCTAAATTAATGTTTGAGCTGAGGTTTGCAACAAGCAACAATGTTACATCATAATCTTCACCAAACTGAAACAACAAGGCAAATAAAAGATCCAAAATTATTTTTGATAAGAATATTTGACTAATTTTGATAAGAATATTAGACGTCTTCGTATAAAAAACGAAACATATCAAGCTTTATAAATTATAAATCTTTGATATTCTTATGTTTACATGTATTAAATCTTTAATAATTTTGCGTTTAGTTTTATCTTATAAAGTTTTCATATTCTTATGTTTCTGTCTAAACATATTGTTACGATATATTGTCCATGAGACCACGCCAAAGATCATATTGCAACATGAACATCAACACATTAGAAGAGTTTAGATGAAAGTGCTATAATTTTGTTCCAAATCAACAATATATATAGACACACTTTATTTATTTCAGTTTATGTTTGATTTGTCGTCCGAAACCATGATGTATAAATTTTTGCCATGTGTTCCGTAGAATTATATTTAGGCTTATATTGTGTTCCTTAATCCCATTTCAAAATGATTGCATCAACAATAGGATCAGTTATAAAATTCTATTTTTTTTTGAACGGCATAAAATTCTAAATGTACATCGTTAATATGACATTCAAATCATCTTTTAAGATCACAAATCATGTGAAGACACAACTTCAATATAATCATTAGATATTGATAACATCGGTGATATTTGTCTTGTAAACATGTTTGACAATTTTCCAAACCTAATATATATACAGTTGATGCACCCGTCAACCATAAAATACGTATATGTATAGTACGTGTTTTGTTGGTATTAATATATTTTGATTATAAGTGTCATAAAATAGTCTTTTAAAAATTATAAATCAAAAGATATATTAAATTGTAAAACTTTAGAGAGAGGAGAAACAGGAATAGATGTTTTCCTTTTTTATAAAATATAAACACAATAAACATCATGAATGAGTTGTGTTTGGTGTGGGTCCTACACAAGGTCAATAGCGTCAGCGTTGTCAACAACCGTTGAGTGGACTCTTCATCTGTCCCACGCACATGAAGCCAGCAGCCGTCCCTCCACCTTTTAAAATAAAAAAATAAATAATATTAATATTAATAAACTAATGATATCTTGCCTAGTTGTAAGATAGATATATTGAGAAAGTGATAGCAGACACAGGTCAAGAGTTCGATAGTTGATCCCATATGGTTTTACTAGTCTTTCATTATCGTGTCTTTGGGCGGGTATTTGTGTCAGATTTTTCCTGGGAATAGGTGGATGGTGGGCTAGGGATTCCGTCTGTCTAAACTTGTTGCCAGATCTGACATCTTTTAACCATTAGAGGTCGCGTACATAGTACCCGACATTGAATTAGTTGGCCGATCAAAAAAGATATTATTAATAAATTAATATATACCTAATACCATCTTAGAAAAGTCGGTTGCAAGATAGAATAAATGAATAGTTAGCTTTTGGTTTTTTAAGATTTTGTCACCGTTCTTTTGTTTTTCACTTTTTCTTAAAAGTTAAAACTGGACACGCTTTTAGGTACATTTGCTTTCTAACTTGTTTCTAACTTCTAAGTGTATATCGTTGAGGCTTATTATTGTTTTTTTGTTTTCATAATTACTTTTAAGTTATTTTCTATTGTAACTTTTAAGACATGTCGGTGAATATGTTAGTGTAACATGTTTTTCATCAACGTTTTGGTATAAATTTTGTTCCAACCCAATTTGGTACAAGTTTTTTAAGCACGAGTTGTAAATTTACTTTTTTTTTTGATGTTTTTTTTTTCTTTTGTGGTCATTTTTGGCTATTTTCGCTTCTTTCTTATGACTTTTAAGATATAATCAATCAATCAATCAACGTACTCAGTATATCCCGCCATTAGCATGCTAAGGCAGGGTCTGAGGAGAGTGAGATGTAGACAGCCTTACCCCTACCCCGTAGGGGTAGAGAGGCTGCTTCCAGTGAGACCCTCGGCTCATGATGCTTGATCAACCGTCCAAAACGATTTTAACGTTATTTTCACTGAATAAGTAAAATAACGTTAAAATTAGTGCAATTTTACTTTTGCCCCTCAAGAGCTGTCGACACATATATACATTATATGTGCGCACCGCTAACGGGGCGATTTTATTTATATATTGGTATAAATTTATATAATGTTTTTATTAATTTCTGAATACGTTGTTGTGACATAATTTTATTTATATATTGGTATAAATTTCGTTCCATCCGGGTCTTCCTATTATGGGCTATCTTTTTTTTAGAGATTTTTTTTCTTTTCCTTTTTCATAATGAGATTTATTTTGATTATTATGTGCAAAATGAATGGAGTAAAAATAAGAATAAAATATTTTTTGAAATAGATTTAATCAAAATTACGTCTTTTTAATGTGTTTTACACCTAAATTGGGCGTCTTCAGACGTCTTAAGACGCCGGTAAAAAATGGGTCTTATGACACCCATTTAGACCCCGACAAAGCCGCCAATATGTAGGCCTGTATGTTTACAAAAAGTACAGAAAAAGACGTCTAAAATGACGTCTAAAACGACGTATAAGGGGCCTAAACTTGAATGATTAATTTGGTTAAATATTGGCCAATAATGACTAAATTGGTAATTTTCACTCATACATAATATATTGCTGACATGACTTTGAATATTGTTGACATATACATCAATCTCGCTGACATAGCAACCATTTTTTTTTCTTTTTTTTGAGGGCGATATTTTCATTGATATCACGGACTATGCGATATTTTCCCGTGTCCGCGATGTTTTGTCACTTGGCGTCTTCTGATTGGCCTATTATTTCAAAAATTTAAAATTTGATTGGCTAAACCTAAATTAAACTTTGACCGGTTAAATTGACTATTTTTGTAAATTTCCCTTCTCTTTTAACTTTGCCGAAAACTCTGAAAAGTGCAAAATTAAGCACGATAATCGGCTGGTTTGTTAACTTTAGGATGAAAATCCATTTCCACTTCTAAAAAATTTAGCAAACAATGTCCATATTTTAATTTTCACCTGAATTAATCCGCTTTCCCAAAACGCTCTTCAATCGCTCATTCGCTCGTTCCAAAACCCAAACAGTTTGCTACAAGCTTACAAATCATGCAACAAATGCTTAGAATCAGATTCCAGTAGCTGAATCATTCGTTTGATGTATCTGATTGTTTCATAGAATCAATCTGACTGCTCCAAGCTTCCAAATCATGCAACCAATGGTGAGAATTTGAATCCAGTATTTGAATTTATTCATTTGATATAGCTGATTGTTTACTAGAATCGATTTAGTCGTTGAATTCATTTTTGTTTTGTCAAAAAAATTTTCCTGCTGTTACGTTTGAATTGAATTTTTAAGAGTACAACCAAAGCATGACGAACACTATTCCGTTAGCGATTTTGAAAATTGATACAATCCTGACGTTTTTCATCACCTACTTTCGATCTGAGCTTGCTAATGGTAGAAATCATGCAACAGATGACGAGAATTCGAATTCAGCAGCTGAATTCTTAGATTGATATAGCTTTTCTCTTCTAGAATCTAATTTGCCGTTTAGTTCATTCATGTTTTGTGATTTTTTTTCCTGCTATTACGTCTGAAGTGAATGTAAAAACACAATCGAAACATGATGAACACAATTCCTTTACCTAATCTAAAAGTAAGACCACCTTGACGTTTTTCGTCGCTTTCGATTTGAGCTTGCTAATGTTCGGTTTGCAATTTAAAATTTGTTTCGAATATGTATCATCTGATTATATATTTGATACGAATGAAACATGTTCGTTTGTTTCGTTTGTTTTCATACTGGTAGAGATGAATTGGGATGGCAATACATGATTTAGGATAAATTATGTGCACTACAGTTCATTAGGTCAACAAAAAGTGCATGGTTTAATTGGTTTGTAGAACTTTCAATTGTTACATTAAATGTTTATATTGCTATTTGATGACGAAATCAGGTGGAATCTTGATGAGCGAATCTATTAAATCGATTGACTGTGTTTATTGTAATAAAATATTTATAGTTTGAATTTGCAAATTTAAAAGCGTTGCAATTAATGTGAGCAAAAGTTAGGATGTCACAAGATATCAACTTTGCTTTTAGAACAGTTGTGTGTGTGTGTGTTTCCTTTTACTCAAAGAATTTACCTAACCCACAATTGCTTCTTGAACAAACTCACTACCAGAAAAAATACCCTAGATTCAGTCTGCAAATGAAGAGGAAGATGATCCAAACAAGATATTATCATAAATAAGATACTTCATTAAGGATGAAGAAACCGATGGAGACATCATTGGTTCTTATGGATATTATCATAGTTCTATTTATGATAGATAGATTAGAGGGGGCTCCTAGAAACCAAATCATCAAAAGATTATGTAATAATCAAACAGAAAACAATGCAACACAGTTCAGCTCGAACTTTATCCAAACAGCAGAAAAACTTGGAAACCAAATACAATCTTCACATTTTGCAACAGCAAGTACAGGCACAGGACCTGATGCTAATTATGGACTTGCTCAATGCTATGGTGATCTTTCAACAACCGACTGCATCTTATGCTATGACTCAGCACATTATGCTACTTCCACTTGCTTTCCTAATACTGGTGCTATTGTTTATCAAGAGGGTTGTTTTATGAGATTCCAAAACTACAGCTTCTATGAGGAGTATGCGGGACCTGGTGACACTTTTATTTGTGGGAATACTACAAGGAAGAATAGCGCATTTCAGGATTTAGCAAGACAGGCTGTGTCAATTGCTGTTAAGGATGCATTGACTAATGATGATTATTTTGCAAGAGAAGTTATTGTTTCTAGGACAGCGAATGAGTCAGCTTATGTGTTGGCGAATTGCTGGAGAACATTGACTGCAAATTCTTGTAAAATTTGTTTGGAGGCTGCATCTGTATCTATTCTGAAATGCTTGCCTTGGTCTGAAGGGCGTATGTTGATGACCGGATGTTTCATGAGGTATTCGGATATCGATTTTCTCAATCCTGAGCCAAGTAGAGGCAAAAACAGAGGTAACGATGAGTTATTTTTCACATTTTAATAATGGGAAAATGTCATAGAATTAGAATTTATGTTAGTTCACCTTACTTATTTCAGTTTGATAAAACAATGAGCTATCATAGTAATGTCAACTGGTCGATTGTTTTTCCCCCCATTTTTTACCAACAGATTTCCATTTTTATCATGTTCAGTTATTATACTCTTTTTATACATCCGAGTCATTAAAAGATGAATTTTGATTCGTTTGGATCGTTATGTTAATTTTTTTTGTACTGTTTTGGGTCATTTTGTTGACTTGTTGAAGTTTTTGCCTTGTTTGAGGCATCATTTAAATACCCTTTGATGACCCAAATGACTCAAAAATTCATCATTCAATGACTCAAATGCACACAAAAACTACAATGACTAGAGCAGGACAAAAGTGAAAAGACTTTGGTACTAGGGGTGTAAACGAGCTGAGCCGATCTCAAGCTCGTTAAGGCTCGAGCTCGGATCGTGAGAAATTTTCTAGGCTCGAGCTCGGCTCGGTTCGTTTATTTTTTATTATTTAATTGATTAATTTTAATTACTAAGTTAATATATATTTATAATTATACTTTCCAAATTTAAGATAAATATGTGATTTAAATATATTTATCATAACTTTATATATAGAAATAATTAATTTTATAAATATACACTTAAAATAATAAATAAAAGTTTTATAAATAAAAAAGCTCGCGAGCCGGCTCGAGCTCGACATGTAAAGCTCGGGCTCGATAGCTAAATGAGCCATATTTTTGAGCTCGAGCTCGTTTAAGGTCGGCTCGTTTGAGCTTTTTACCGATCCGATCCCGAGTATTTTATGAGCAAGCTTGATTCATTTACACCGCTAAATTTGGTACCATTGCTCATTTTGTTAAATACATATACTAGATGATTTTCCTAAAGGATTATCACAATCCAGGGATATTGTTATAACCATAGCCACATTAGTTATATATTTTATATTAGTGGATGTTAGAGCTTGTTGGAGCTTTACCTTGCAATTATTGATGACTAATTGTTGACTGTTTTTTCAGGGAGAATGATAGCTGTTGTAACAGCTGTTGTTAGCTCCATTGTGATTCTTGCAGTTGCATTGTTGGTTGCTTTGTATACACGAAGAAGGAGATGGATTGAAAAGAAGAGAACAGGTATATTCCATGCTTTGATGATCTTGACTAGATTTTAAGTTCAAAATAAACCATTCCTTAATCCTAGGTGGCAAAATGGTCTTGATCAGTTAGGCTGGGTGATGAATTTGGGCCAGAACTAGTAAATTTTTGGCAAGAGTCAGGTGGGTTGACCCAAAACACTTTTTCTCCAGGTTTTTTACTATAAAAAAATAAAATTGGTAATTGGTATGCCAAACATGATACCAAAATTACATTATTTTAAAAAATCTTGGTTTTGAATTGGAAAGTTTAGGTGGCTATGTGCATCTAGTGACTAGCATGTACTTTTGTGACTTTTGACCTGTTTGACACATTCAACCCTTTTCCAGATCATTTTTCCTCCTGTCTGACCTAAAACATAACCTGAATGAAATTCATAAGTAAATGGGTAAAAATTTTCACCTCTATTACATAATGGTAGGAACCATACTAGAAGATTTACATGAAATATTACATAATTAATCTTCTAAAAGGTTAGCTTTTTCGTTTTTATTTGATTTTTTTGCTTTCTTTTTCGGTTTATTTATTTATTTATTTATTTATTTTGCATTAAAAATAATGGTCAGGTTCATATGACGCTAAGAAACTGGCAAAGATTCTTACTGATAGTAGCTTGAACTTCAAGTACTCTACTATTGAGAAAGCCACAAGCTCTTGGGATGAGTCTAATAAGCTTGGAGAAGGAGGATTTGGGACTGTATACAAGGTAGTGCTCTGTGAATGTTTATTAAATTTCTCCAGGAATAACATATTTAGAGCCTTAGAGGCTACTCATGTATTTAGCTTTTTTCATAGAGGCCACCCAATGTATTGAAACTCTTAACAACTAACAAGCTACCCAAGTATGTACAGAGTATTGTTATCAGTTCAACCAAAAATATTCCAAATGATTAAAATGCCCTTGAAATTCTAGAATAAACTTAGCTGTTCTTAACTTCTTGTATCATTTTCAGCTGTCAAGTAGCAACTGTAAACAATTTATTGAAAATTTTTCAGGGAGTTCTTCCAGATGGAAGAGAGATTGCTGTCAAGAGACTCTTTTTCAACAATAAATTCAGAGCAACAGATTTCTATAATGAAGTTAACATGATTAGCAGTCTTGAACATAAAAACTTGGTTAGACTATTAGGTTGCAGCTGTTCTGGCCCAGAAAGTTTTCTTGTATACGAGTATCTGCCCAACATGAGTCTCGATCGCTTCATATTTGGTAAAGACACAAGAAATTAACTTTATAATTAAAACAAGATTTGAGTAAAGATCATGTCTACATGGTGGTGGCAATTTTGGTTCATTTACTTATAATGGATGAATTTTGGTCATATTTTATCTCTAACATGTAATGTATAATACATAAAATAAGCTTAAAATGAACAAGTTAATTGAATTGGATGAGTCACATAGGTTGAAAATTTTCCAAAGTATAATTTTGATGTATAAAATCCATTAATAATTTTGTTCATACAATACACTATAATCGAAAACTTATCACTTCAAAAAATGATAAAAATGTAAGGATTTATGATAAATAGTGTTGCCGGTTTATTCAATCCAAACACAACATGATTAAATAAATATTTGGAAATTTCAACGTGTTTACTTGTAAATGTGTCATTATGGTTGTGTTTTATATCTAACAGATCAAATGAGTAAAAGTAGAAGTTTAAAGGAGGCATGTCAAATATTACAGATTATATTATTTTATTTTAAATATTACATTATAGAAAACATATATTTTTTTCTAATCGTGTTTGACATTCTAATATTTTATAACACAATTAAATTATTTGGACAAAAAATTGTCTTGGGTGAACGTGACCTTGACCTCTTTTGACTGATAACCAAAATTATATGTTTAAATCCTTGCCTGTTTTGACATGTTACCCAATCTACTCGCTGCACTCATTTTGCCACCTGTAGTTTACTGCTTAATTTATACTTCAAACCAAATATTTCCATCAAGAAATCTGTATTCATGAAATATATAATTTGATCTTATTTTAAATTGCAGATGCAATCAAAGGTAAGGAATTAAATTGGGAAAAGAGATTTGAGATTATTATCGGCACGACTGAAGGCCTTGTCTATCTTCATGAAAATACCAAAACTCGGATCATTCACAGGGATATCAAAGCTGCTAATATCTTGTTGGACTTAAGGCTTCGTGCTAAAATAGCTGATTTTGGTCTGGCTAGATCTTTTCAAGGAGATATGAGCCACATCAGCACTGCAATCGCAGGAACACTGTAAGTACCCCTTTTTGGTATCTTGATTGCTTTAATCTTGTCTATTAAAATATATTATCAATATTGTAATTAGTACCATCATCATTCTTCTTTTATAAGACGTTAGTAAAATTACAATTTTGAAAGAAAGCTTATTCGAAACTTTAGTTAGTTATAGGTGCAAATGCCGTTGAGTAACAATATACTTTTGCCTTTGATTCATTTAGATGACTAGAAGATTTTGACAGGCTATTATGGTAAATGAGTTTATTTCCAGCAATGCCTTAGAATAGCAATATATTTTCGCCTTAGATCTGTTTTGGTAATGTTTAACCTTTTTTCTATCCGTTTAGCTTATTGTAACTTTTTGCTAAAATAGCCCATCAAAAAAACCTGTAACCATCAAAATGGGTCAAAATTAAAAAACTTGAAATCACTAAAAATAACCAAAGGGAAAAGTATATTGCCATTTCATGACATTTACCCTATTTATAAAATTCAAGAAAAGAAAAAACAAAAGGTTTATGTCAGCTGGACCAACCCAACCTGATCATTTTTGGCATGTACTAAGACCATCCTTAGTACTCACCCCACTAAAATCCCACCCCACCGAAATTTGCTGTCACGCCATCACCCCACTTAAAACCTTCCCATAGTAGTCACCCCACTGAAAATGTGAGAGAGGAGCTTCAACGGGGTGTGAGAGGAGCTTCAACGGGGAGCGGGGGCTGCCGGCTTCCAAAATTTAACCCAGCCGGGGGCAGTGGCGGTGTTCCCACTGGGTGCCGCTGAAGCATGCAACCCTGCCCGGCCAGCGAGGGATGCATTACCGATGGTCTAAAAACTACATGTTTAGACTTGTTAAACATCCCATCCGATCCACCCGAACAAAAACAGTTGACCCCAGAATAAACAAAGGCAATTTACATTTTTTTTTTTTGTAAATTTCAGTGGATACATGGCTCCAGAATACTTAGCCCTTGGTCAATTAACTGAAAAGGCAGACGTGTACAGCTATGGTGTACTTTTACTAGAGATAGTTACTGGAATTCAAAACAACCGAAGCAAAAACTCAGAATACTCGGACAGCTTAGTATCAATTGTAAGTGTTAAACTTCAGCTGACTGTTTTTATTATATTTGTTAGGAGTTTTAGTAGTTTCTCTTTATTGCCTAACAGCTCAAACATGTTTTGCTTTAAAACAATCTTGAGGTGTGAAACCATAAAGTTACCATGCATTAGATGTTTCAATTTTTATTATTAAGAATTGAGGTGCAAAGGTCCTTGAATGAACCAAACTGAACTGGATTTGGTGTCATGGATTGAACACATTTCTTACAAAAAAAAAATGATGATTATTGCAAATTAGGATTCAACAATATTTTTTTTAGACAGGACAGCTTGGCTTGTTTATTTACGAGCTAGCTGATAGCTATTTGAACAATGGTAAATGGAGGATTCTAACATATTTTTTTAATTATTTGTTGTTAAAACAGGCATGGAGGCATTTCCAGCAAGGTAGAGTGGAAGAAATCCTTGATCCTAACCTAATGTTTCACACATATCCTAATCACAACTTCAAAAAAGAAGCCATAAAAGTGGTACATGTGGGACTGTTGTGCACCCAAGAAGCTCCATCTTTAAGACCATCAATATCAATGGCACTAAAAATGCTGGTAAAAGATGATGAATCTTTACCAACACCCTCTAATCCGCCTTTCATCGGTGAAGATGATATTAACGAGTTACAAGAAAACATACAATGCTATCGTGATGATGATCTGGTTTCTGTTGCTACCGTCTCCCTTGATCAGTTCTACCCCAGGTAGTACACTAATGTAAGTATTTATTAGAATTATTATTATTATTACTTTTCATAAAATAGCAATGAATTTTCTCTTTTGTCTGGCTTTAGTCATTATAACCTTTTCTTTTCTTATATTTTAGTCATTTAAGATGAATTAAACGGGACAAAAACTTAATGGAATATATTACTATTTCAATTTAGTAGTATAAGCCTATGGGGTCAATCCAACATTTCTTATAATTTCTATATTTTTGAAAGATAGCATTAACAATAATGTAAAACGATTTAACTATTTTAAAAGGGTCATAATATTCGTACACCACCCCTATCATCTATACACCACATTCAGATCAAATCAATCACATCATACTCACATAACTTTTAGTTATACATGTTTTTTAAATATTTTTTTAATATTAAAAAATTCAAAAGTATTACTATTCGTACACCGATGTACCAACATCTCAACCCTTTTAAAAACTTACATGGTATCATAGCTACCTGGATTCTCTACTGTCTCCCTGTCATCACACACAAATACCCAAAACCTAGCCATCACCACCTGAGAAAACCGCTAGACAACATGGCGTGCTGCCAGCCTGCCACTACCATTACGTGGCTATGAACATATCATGGAAAACAACTCCACATTTTCATGCACGTAAATAAATAGCAAACATGAACAGTGGAATTGCTTTTCATGATCCGGTCATGGTCACATAACAACCGTTGCTATGTCTGGCCACCATTGGCTTCTATGTGAAGTAATGGTGTTGGTTGTTTATGTAGAATTGTTTAAGTGGCGCCTACGTGGCACATGCGTGGAGTGATGGTGGTGTGATCACTACACATGACCAAAGTAGCAGAGGCGTGAAGCTTCTAGGTTGCAATAGAGGCGGGTAGTTTCGGAGGCGGCATTTTGTCCTCATATTACGAGGAGCACGTGACAAAATGTGTAATTATAAACAAACTAGGCTATTACCCTTTGTATTACACGGATTTAATATAAAATATTAAATAGTTTGTAATAAAAATTTAAAAATTGGATTAGGATATTTTCAGATAAAATAATTAATTTACATATAATGAATAAGAAATTTAAATTGGCTAGATAACATACTAACATGATGTTTAAAGGAAATTAAGTTGTAAGATGCACCAGATTTATAATTTTCATTCTGCATGTTGCATTAATAATATTAACGTAGTTAAGTGAATAAAAGAAGGGTTAGACTAAATATACCCTCATTCTGACTTGTTATACCCTCTTCCCTCCAAATATTAAATTTGTCAAAATCAACCATTCAACATTATAACACAACCAAAATGCACCAAATATTATTTCGACCTTAAATTCTACTAAACATATCCTCTTCTTACTTGTCATACCCCCGTCTCTCTATAAAATATAAAATATAAATTCATCAAAAATTAGATTTAATCGTATGAACCCTAATTCATCTTTGTTCAAATTTGATTGAACTGGGGCCTGATCGTTGTTACAAACATATGACTTTAATTCCTCGAACAAAAACGAGTGTAATGGTGTATGAAACACCTATCTTAACTAACTAATTCGTGTTCGTTGCTTGATGAACCGCAGTCGAACCGCTAAGCTCTTACAGGCCTTTTTCTTGATTGTTTAAGATTGTGAATAGCTGTAGTTTACGCAGAGGTTAAAGAAATGTTTGGGTTCAATTAATTTTGAGTTTTATACTCGTTTTAATAGAGTTTGAGTTTTTGTTCTACTATAGTTATTTAGGCTTATATTTCGTATTAATTTGATTTTTAAACAATGAATTGATGATGATGATAATGATTCCGTGATGTTTGTAGTTGTTTTAATTTTAAATGCTTATGGATCTTTTTAGTTAACAATTAAAAACATAAGGTTTACTTGTATATATTTAAAAAGATTAAGTAAGGGATATGACAAGTAAAAGAATTACAAAAGGGGGTATATTTAGCATAACCCTAAAAGAAACATATGCGTGTTATGGTGAGTGGAACTTGAAAATTGTCAGAATGAACTTAAGCATGGATTTACGAACTTAAGTACACATTACATTAGTGACATTAATGTGCTTAAGTACATAAAAGTTACATATATTGGTTCCATAGATTGTAACACGAATAGAAAATAATAACAATTTCGGAGTTTATAAGTCGGTCTCATTATTTTTTTTATACTAACATGTTACCATTAGTTGATAGAGTATGTCATACCCAAAACAATTATTTTAATTCAAATACAGCTCTATTTTTAAAATAACTTAGGGTATGTGTTATGGGAGGTGAGTGGGGCGTGAGAGGGGCCGGTCACGCCCCGGTGGCGCCCTCCCCCCACTACACCCGGGCGTGAGTGGGGCGTGAAGGATGGAGGCGTGAGCTGGGTCACGGGGTGACGAGCGTTTGAGGGGAAAAAAAAAAAAACCTAACGGCTATGTGATCATTTGAAACAAAAAAAAAATTAAATTAAACCCTATGTAGACTCATTCAACCCACATAAATTTCTTCCAAAATTCTCAAAAATTATTTAAACTCTCTCAAAAAATCTTCTAATCTTCAAAACTTTCTACACTATTATGGATCCAAACAACCCATACTTTAACCCGTTTATGAATTGTTACCGACCTCAACTCGATCCAAACAATCCAAACAACCCAAACCCGTTTTTAACCTTCTCAAATTGGTACCCACAACAACCTTTTTTCAACCAAAACTCACCCGCCTTTGACAACGTATCTGAGAATCAACCGGAACCTGATGTTGACGCGGTTCCGGAAACACAACCCGACGCTCAACCGGCTACATCGCGTCGCAGGCACCGACGAAAGGAGGTGCCGGAAAAAACAACAAAACCGAGTATCACTCGGTGGTCGGAATCTGAGGAGGTGGCACTAACCCGTGCCTACATTGACGTTTCTGAAGACCCGTTCGTTGGTAACAACCAAACGAGCTCGGAATTTTGGAATCGCGTGAGAGCCCAGTTTTTTTCTGCAATGGGTCGTGACTCCCACCGGACGAACGACATGATTTCCGGCAAATAGCGCGACTTACAACGTAAAGTCGCGAAATTTAACGGCGTATGGGTTCAACACCACAATAACCGTAAAAGTGGTGAGAACGACGAATCGGTCATGAACGAGGCGTTGATGACCTATGCTCGAGAAAACGGGCCATTTACTCATATCGCGGCGTGGCAAGTTATGAGAAAATCAACCAAATGGCATCCCGTCCCGAAGTTACAAACTTCGAAACGGACGAAGACGTCATTGTCCGGCAAGTACACGACCACTCAATTCGACTCAACCGGTCGATGTTTCGTTAACTTAAACGAATCGGATGAGGAGGTCGAAATGGACATGCCCCCGCCAACCTCTCCTCAACGTCCGCCCGGTCGAAACAACAAGGGTAAACGACCACAAGCCTCGTCTTCAACCGATTATAAAGAAACGTCGGATACAATCTCCGAGTCGTTACAACAATTTGTCGACTTACAGGAGCAAAAACAATACAACAATGATATGAAATTATTGTGGACTCCATCCGATCACTTAACCGGTCGCGCTCGTGAAATGGCCGAGAAGACGAAGGAGCGGATAATGAAAAAATATAATATGGATTAATTTTTTTATAGTATTTTTTTATGATGTATTTTTTTTATTATGTAATTTTTTTTAGTTTTATTTTGTAATTTTATATTTTTTTAATTATATTATCTCTGTTTTGAATTTTATTTTCAATTAAAAATAATAAAAATCAAATAATAGAATATTGAATAAAGGTGGTGATGACGTGGAGTGATGGGGGCGTGATGGATAACATAGGAAAAGATGATGTGGAGTGATGAGGGGGTGATGGTGTTGGTTGATTATGTGGCGCCTACGTGGAGTGAGGGGGGCTTGATGATAGCACATAGCCTTATATTGGGTTACCAAGAAAAAAAATAAACACGACCATAAATTCTTTTTTAATAAGAAATGAAAGAACAAAGTTATTAAAAAAAGTTAATTTAGTAAAATATTTAATAGGTTAACAAAGTATATATTAAATTAGCTAGCAAATTAGAGTAATGGTGAACGGGGTAAAAATGATTTTTGAAAAGTAAGGGAAGATTTTAGAAGGTAGCCATAGACATTGGTAAATATGGGTATCTGTGGAAAGAGGTTTAAATAAAAACTTTTAATTTTCATTAAAAAAGTACCAGCAGATAAAATAGAAAGATACAAGAGTTTGACATGTTTTATAGTAAAAAAAAGGTCATTTAAATATAACAATTTTTATTGATTTTTTTTTTCTCAAATTCTTAATTTTTTTTTATCTTCAATATGAGTATAGTATTGATATATATAAAAAAAAAAAAAAAAAAAAAAAACTACTCTACAAAAATTCAATCTCCTAAAGTCGTTTTATTGAGTTTAGACACGAATGCTGAAAATTTGCAGTTTTGATATTTATCAAAATTTTAGTCGAATTTTCACCATAGTTAAACCGAACTTAGGTTAACACCCTACAAAAGGGAATGTATTCTTATTTTATAAAATACGTTTTACGATACATATATAACAAATTGAAATATTATAAAAACAAAGTCGATCTTCAAGTTAACATATTTCATAGACTTTCAAACTCACTTCATCAAATTTTACTAGATTAATTAGTAGGGAACAAGCCATCGTCAAAAATTCTCACGATAACTTGTATTTTAGGCCAATTGAATTTAATAAGTCAAGACTAATTGACCGATAACAATCGGTATTAACAAAATACAAAATTAAAAGTGTTATTAGTCAAACCAAGAGTACGGATTACATTACACGGGTTTAATATAAAATATTAAATATTTAATAATAAAAATTTAAAAATTATAAAACAATATTTTAAGATAAAATAATTAATTTACATACAAATGAATACTTCAAGTAATAAAACAACAATAAAAAAAAATTAATAACTATACAAATAATATGTCATATTTTTGATTTGTAACAATTATTATTTTTAAACTAATTGATAATAAAGCTTCAATTTGTTAGCTATCAAAGACTAACTTTTATAAATCAATAAGGTACAAAATATTATTTATGTAATTATTTAATTTTAACGACTCAATTTAAATATAACGTTAAATATAAAGACCAAAAGTGTAACTTTTTCTATCATTTTTTTACTTTGGTTTTTAAAATAAATTTAAAAAAGTCATTGTTTTTATAAAACTCTTATTGTTTAAAACATCAGTTTATAGTTTATTTTATTTTTTATAAAAAAATCGTTTATAAAGAAAACTTATTTTTAGTTAACTTTGATTTTCTAGAAAATATTTTTTTTTATTTTTTTAAAAAAACTTAAAACATAAATAATATTATTAGTTATTCATATTATAATTATTTAATAAGAAAGATAATATAATTATTTAATATGATAGAATTAAATGAATTTGATTAAAAATTGACATGTGGCAAAATTAGTGTAAAAACATGACAAGTGGCAAAACACATCTTTGTTTATTAGTATAGTAAGATTAGGCCCCAATCATATCGAAATGAGAAAACGTGCAAGTTTTCTATTATATTAACGCATATGAGCTATGTTTAACAATATTTAAAAGAACTTCAAATCCCACAAGAGTGGTTTCTCAAAATCTTGAATTTCTTCAAGAACCGGTAACTTTGTGATGGATAATCCAGTAATCCATTAGTAATCCAAAAATTAGCCGTTAAAAAAAATGTGTAAAAGAAGATTGTTTAAAATTAATAAGTGATACCAGAGTAATAATTTTTAGATAATTAACTCAGTTAAGTGAGGTTAAATGGCAGAAGTTTGGTTTAGATCACAATGATTAAATTATTATAGGTTTATAAATACGGATTGTTTAGTTGAGTATATTCATTCAACTTATATATACGCGTTGTTTAATTAATTATTAATCAATCATCATAAATATTATACTGGCCTCCTGCAGCAGGAAGAGTTGGAAGACCACCCATGATGGCTAACTGCATGTTTTCTGATGGTTTCCAGTGCCGCTTCCTTTGATTTATAAACCAATTATTGATTTGCTTTGGATCTAATCCAGTTGTATCTGCTAACGATATCTTATCGCCTTCCTGCAGCATTTCAGTTTATTATTTCATCATCATAATATTAATAAAATGCAACTAATTGCCTATTAATGAAAGCAGCTGGCGTTGAACAGATGATCATTTAAAAGGTTGGAAAAAAAACCCATTGTAGGTTGTATTCCAACCAAGAACTCTGTGCCAATCTTAAGTTTATATATAAACTTACTTAATTTTTGTGAAAATAACGTTAAAAGAGTTAGGTTGATCGGTTAATCAGGCATTATGAGCTAGTTGTCTCATTAGATGTAGCCTCTCTCTTCAAATAAGGTAGATAGATGCAAGACTGTCTATAACTTACCCTAGACCATATCTTAACTTTGCTAATAGTGAGATATACTGAGTATGATGATGATAATTATATTTTATTAATTATGTCTTAACTTTATGTGACTTTTTACATGTAACCGGTTATTCAGAGATTTGAAAATAGAAACATCAATGTATGATGTAAAGACTAAAATCATAAAAATTAGTGTAACAAATGTTATATAAATTGATATGAAATTTTGGATGTTTAGGAAATTGCTTTTTAAAACTTTGATAAGTGAGAACAAATTTTAATTTAAGAATTCATAATTTTTTTTATAAAAAGGGTACTTTTTTTAACAGCATCCAAGCAAAAGTGAGTCGAGGCCCCCTCACTAGTAAGACCGAAGTCCTACCAGACCCACCTCGCTTGATGCATACACCATATGCAACGAAATCGGAAAATACGGAATAACTCCGCCCCCCGTCATAGGTGAACTTGGTTCTCCCCAAGCCAACCTTCACCCTGATAGGCTGATACCGTTGTGGCAATGCCCAAGAACATCCAAAATCAGGCTTTAAAAAAATAGTGAAGTATATGGTTTAAAAGAGCCACAAAGAGAATATCTAGATTAAAGTTGTATATTTTTACTCACCTATTTAGGAAAAGTTGTCACTAAACACAATTAAGGCAGGCCGGTCGAAAGATATTGAGATATTCTTTTTTTAGGATACGGTTTTTAACACATGCATGCATGCATCTTTAATTACTTGAGTGTTTTGTATGACAAGGTAAGGTAGGAGTTAATATTGTTTTCAACAAAACATCGATCTTTAGTGACACTTTTGGGGTGTCACTTAGAGATCGACGTTTCGTTGAACTGAGTAGAAGACGGATCAGAGACGATGTGATATGATATGAAGTAGCTAGATGTATATATGTACTTACTGTAGGATAAGGCCATTTATAATGAGAATTCCACCAATCAAGTAATATATGCCTTGCCTCCTTTGGGAGCTTCCCTTTCTTCTTCTTCTTTGTAAACTCGTGCTTTAGATTACTTATACGACCTCCAAATTTACGCAACAACGAATCCTTCAGTTCCTGGCCGCTTGTTTCAGACTCTCTACTAAATTCTTCTTCTGATGATGATGAAATATTACTACCTTCATCTGATCAATAAATCAAATATACATCAACTAAACATCAAACAACGATTTTCTTACAACAGTTTGAGCCCATGATGACCTTATAGCCTTGTATCATTAAATGTTGATTCTTTCTCGCAAAAAGTAACATGGATTGAAATTCTATCAGGTAAAATAATAAGTAATATTTAAGAGCAAGCAATTCATTTTCACAATTTTGATTGTATAAACATTACTATATAATGGGGGCAAAAATTATTAAATTTTGCAACCGGTAGAAATTAACAGTCGCAAACGTAGTGTTACTTTTGAAAAATAAATATAAACCATATAAGCATTGGTTGTACGTTGTTGCAAAACGATCAAACCAAGTTAATACGGTTCACATCCTTTCTATGCGTTAGTACGTGTGAATCAACTTGAAAACATAAAAAATAAAATACTTAAGGCAAGCACAAACGCCTGTAGTAAAACTTGAAAGTGCAAACTATCATGGAATCAAACATCAAAAGTGTATCTGTTATGGCTGACAATTCCTGGCTTCTTTATTACACGATTAAACCCGTTTAATAAAAAAATGCGCTATGCAATTTTATAATTTTTAAAAATAATTATATTTAAAAGGTTAAATTTCATCATTTCTCTTTCATAAACATATAAAAAACCTATAAACATGAGATACAAAGTAGTTAACACATTTTAATATGTCTCTACGTGTGTATATACATAATATACATAAATGAGGGATCATGAGAAAATTCTCAAATCACAAAATACTCAACTACTACTATTAACCAATTAATATTTAATTTTTTCATAACTTTTAATTACAAGGTTATAAATATAATAAGCAAAAAAAAATTAAATAAATATATGTAAACTCATGAAGTTAAGTCTATGTAACTCACGAATTTTCATACTTATAAAGTTACATACATGTAACTCATAAAGTTACATTTATATAACTGATAGAATATACATAATATATACATAATATAGAATACAAGTTACATATATGTAATAAAATAAGCTACATATATTTTTTATTTTTTTTTTACATTTTTAACCTTATAATGAAAAAGAAATGAAAAGCAAAAACAATTTTTTTATTGGTAATAATTGTGATAAGTTTTTAAAGTTCCTTTAAAATGAATGTTTTCTCATAAACTTTCCTCTACACACACATATATATGTATGTCTATATATATGTGTTTGCATATGTATGTATATATATATATATACACTATTATAATAATCATAAATCAAAACTAAAGACATTTAAATAAAAGAAAAAACATCAAGATATGACTTAATTATTATCATAAAAAATTTTCTATCTCCACCAGTAAATCTTTATAAATTATTTACATAAAGTGATGGTTTGATTAAAGATTTATACAGAGCGTATCCCAAGTGTTAGCCCATGGGTTTTAATGAAAGTCTCATTATTGCTGTTATAAAAATCTACATAAACAAATGCAAAGGCTGATCATATAACACAACACATGCATACATAAATCCTGGTAAAATATATACTTGTAATACACATGTAATTTGTTCAGCCTGGCGTTTTTTCCTTCTGAAATCGGTAAACATGTAATTCAGTTACAAAAGCTATATATATCTATTTACACATAAGATCAACAACGTTCAATATTAAACTAAATAAAGAAAAACACATATTTATATATAAGAACGGAATGGATATATAACACATTTAGGATAAAAGAAAAAAAGACTATCAGAAAACATTTTTATATAACATGTTTGAAGCAACATTAGTTAGTTAAATGTCCGTATAGTTTTCGTGTTTTTCTATATTAAACATTTCTCTAAACACGTATAAGTATTAGTGTTTTGCATTTTGGAATTGTTGTTTTTGTACAGAAACATATGAACACCTCAACAAAGATCTTTAGATTCTACCCTATGGTCCGTATGGGATAACATTTGACCTCACATCAAAAGGTTCACTGATTGGAATTCTGGATACTACATACCCAAGGTATCCTATATCTTTTATTTCAAAGGATAGAACTATTATCATATATTCTATCCTATGGTCTGTATGAGGTCATCGGAACGGATGGATATTCAACAAGGCAAGAACATCAATTGAATGTTTGGTGGATGAGATAAAAGCTCAAGCTTTTAGTTGGGCGGCACACAGGTGAAAAAAGATTGTGTGTTGTTGGGACAAAAACCCAGGAGAAGGTTTAACAAAGATGTAATAGGG
Source organism: Mikania micrantha (assembly GCA_009363875.1). Lineage (NCBI taxonomy): Eukaryota > Viridiplantae > Streptophyta > Magnoliopsida > Asterales > Asteraceae > Mikania > Mikania micrantha. The sequence goes on along the minus strand of SZYD01000411.1, from coordinate 13,197 downwards.
TGTATAATATGTTTTGTTTCAGGTGCTTTTGCTCCTGGTGGCAGTAATTTTGTTGTTTTGGCTACTTTCCCGCTAGCTATTTTATGATATATTTTTTTTTTGTTGCTGTTCAAAAAAAAAAAAAAAAAAAAGATCTTTAGAACCTTTGCAGAGAATCAAATAAATATGCAACTTCACACAATACTAAAAATGAGCACCTAAAATGAAGTGTTTTTAGGATTCAGATCGTCAATGGTGGGAAAGACGATAAAAAAGTTTGTATTAGGAGGGAAGGACAACTCCTCGTTAGGTCGATTCATTGTCAGTATGTACGAAAGGCTAAAGTGATGGGGAAGGATACCCCACCATCAAATCAAAGTGCCAGTCACCACCAAAAACCTACAAAATATAACATTCATCTTTTCTTTTTTCTAATGTTGACACACGAACAACACACATAAATCACCCCCCCGTACTTTTGCACACATGTAACTTAATTAAATACTTTATAAATATAAAGCGCCTAAAAGATCACACAATCATTATTTTTTAACTTACCTTTTATTATAATTAGCAACTTCAGGAAATTTTAACATAGATATACAAATAATTACATACATATACAACCAACAAGAATACTGATTAGGATACTCGCCCCTATTCGAGGGACTAGTTTCCAAATTCAAGTACAAAGTAGGTAATAATAATCGAAGACAGCTACAACTAAAATAATAGGAAAATTTCCAAACTATCCCTTTTACTAGATAATTTCCCAAAATGTCCATTTACCTTAAGGCTTAGGGCTGTAAACGAACCGAACGTTCAGCGAACAGTTCGTGAACCGTTCGGTGGGAAGTTCGCTAAGTTAAATGAACGAACATGAACAGAGGTCGTGTTCGTTTGCTTGTGTTCGTGAACATTCGGTAACATGTTCGTTTACATTCGTTTAAGTTCATTTATTATATTTATTAATTAAATGTTTTGTATATTTTTAATTTTTAGTTTAATAACATAATATTTAAGTTATTTTTAGTTTAATGCTATAATATTTTAATTTATATATTTATAAATGATTATCTACAATACTTGATATTAATAATGTTGATATTTTTGTTTAAATAATATGTGTTCGTTAGCGTTCGTGAACAAGCTAAATTTCTTAATGAACGAACACGAACAAGAATTTCCGTTCAGTTAGCGTTCGTGAACAAGTTAAAAGTTAAACGAACGAACGTGAACAAGGGCTCGTTCGTGTTCGTCCGATTTGTTTACAGCCCTACTTAAGCCTTCACCGGCGTCAGCGCCCCTACATATACTGGCGTCGCTCATATAACCAACAAATCAAAAATTGCCATGTGTCCTCACGCCCATTTGTCACGGGCTCCGGGCCCACACTGACACAGCTGTCACAGATGGCAACACACATAAATATTTTTTATTTTAACATGATTTTTTATTCTTTTTTAATTTTGTTGTATACAGGCGGCGCCCATATATGTACGGGCGGCACCCATTTATGTACAAGCAGAGACTATACGTGTACGGGCGGCGCCCACACATGTATGAGGTGGGTGCCCGTAGAGGTCAAATGTCATTTTTTGATTTGTTAATTAAATGGGAGCCACCCGTATATGTAGGGACGTATGCGTCCGTACAAACAAGACCAAGGTCAAATGTCATTTTTTTTGATTTGTGGTCAAACGGACAATTATGGAATTTTACTTAAAATTATTTTTAAAACATTAAGGCAGTTAAACCTCACTTTCCCTCCCACATTCCTCCCCTAATCAAGACCAAGGTCTGGTCTTGCTCAACAAGCAGGTCTAGGTTAGTTTCATTCAGTGATGGTGCAACTAAAGAAGGAAATATTCCAAAGGTAGGGGTTGAGGCCTCCATCTTTTTTGGGCCCTTAAATTTGAATGTATTATGATTGGATTTTCAAATTCTAGCAAGTTAGCAGTGGGTTTTATGTGCACTTATTTTGGTAACCCCTGCTGCTTTCATATTTAGAATTACAAGCAATGAAAATTTGAGTTATAATATCAGTTGATTTAAGTTTTCAATTACAGTTTATTGACTATTATTGAGGACTATTTAATGATTTAAATTAGAATCTGCATTTTGTTTAATGAATTAGGTGTTTAGGTTAATATTACATTACGTAATTAATTTGAAATAGGTATTTAGATTGTTTTCAGTTGTTTAGCGACTTAAGTATTTGAAATTTTGAATTAGATTTCAATTTGTTGGATATTTTTGTTATGGGACATTTACAAATTTCCTCTTGCTAATATATTTTATTACATATTTACCCAATTAAAAAAACAATTACATATTTCTCCTTTAAAACATATCTCCCTTTTCAAATATAAAAGTCAATTTAATATTTGCCTCTCTCAAGAAATAATATGTAATGGAAGCAGCCTCTCTACCCCTACGGAGTAGGGGTAAGGCTATCTACATCTCACCCTCCTCAGACCCTGCCTTAGCATGCTAATGGCGGGATATACTGAGTACGTTGATTGATTGATATATAGGGAGATGATCAAATATTAATTATTTCTTATTGTGTTAACCGAATAACTACATATTATTACTTTGGGACCCATATGAAAGTAAATATAAAGGTGTAGGTTTTTTGTTCTTTTTTATTTAATGTAATTAATGTAAGGCCCACTTATATTAATAAAAAAAGAACCTACACTTTTAGATTAATTTAATGTAAGCTTCAAAGTAATAAGATGTATTTATTCGATTAACGCAATAAACATTGGTTAACAAAGGAACCACACCCTATATATATATATATATATATATATATATATCTTTCTATACTAATAAACAAAAATAAATTTTGACACTTGTCATGATATTATAACACTATTGCCACATGTCAATTTATATCAATTCATTTAATTCTCTCCCATTAAATAATTATATTCTCTTTATAACTAAATAATTATAATACTAATAACTAATAATATTATTTATCTTTTTATATAAAACATTTAAAAAGTTTATAAGATATGAATTTTTTTAATATTAATTCTTTTTGAAATAAGAAATAATTTATTTTTAGAAAATCAAAGTTATATAAGAAATAAGTTTGTATAAAAATGATTTTTTATTAAAAATAAAATAACTAAAAACCAGAGTTTTAAACAGTAAGATTTTTATAAAGCAATGTTTTTTTAATTTATTTAAAAAGTAAAGTAAAAAATGATAGAGAAAGTTACACTTTTTGTCCTTATGTTTAACGTTATTTTTAATTGAGTCGTTTAAATTTTAATAATTACATTAATTATATTTTACCTTATTGATTTATAAAAGTTAGTCTTTGCTAGAACACAAAATGAAGTTTATTATCAGTTAGTTTAAAGATAATAACGGTTAAAAATAAAAAAGATCATACATCATTTGTATAATTATTAAAGTTTTTATTATTTGTTTTATTACTTAAATTATTGATTAATATTTAAAATAATCATTTTATCTTAAACTATCCTTTTACAATTTTTAAATTTAAATTAATAACTAATTAATAACTATTTAATATTTTATATTAAATCCGTGTAATACACGGGGTAATAATCTAGTATATATATATATATATATATATATATAGTTTGTATTAGCCATAGTTGTTAAAGACACAAGACACACTCAAGGCGTATAAGCTGTGCTTGGAGCCTAGACGCAAAAAAAGCGAGAACATTTTTAAAATAGGCGCATAGTGCTAAGTTACCATTTTTAGAGGTTTGACGTGTTTTAGGCTTTAAATGTTTTTTAAAAAATATATAAAGTCTAACTATAAAACAATTAATAAGGCTATCCACAGCAGTCATCCCACTGAAAATCCCTCCCCACCGAAATTTCCTGTCACGTCATCACCCCACTGAAAACCTTAAAACCCCACAGTGGTCACCCCACTGAAATCCCTTCCCCACTATATGACGTGGCCCAATCAGTGTTGAATGACACAATCAGAAAGCGAGATTCACAGCGGGAAGCAGGGGCCGTGGAGCCGCACTGGGCGGGGGCCGCGCAAGGGGGCGGATGGTCTAATATAGTTATATGAGTTATTAGAATATAAAAACCTTTTTATAGTTGTTTTATACTGCTTTATGGTTGGATTTTTTCAAACTTTGCTAGATTTACCAAAATCTTGCCGAAATATTTAGTTTAGGTTGAGTTTGAATCAAGACAGACTGTTTGAAAATAAGGGTCATTTGGGTTCAAGATAGAACAATTTTGACAAAATAAACATGGGTCAGAACATGTCATTTTGGAAATGATAATTTTGGTTGAGAATTTACCAACTCCTTTATAAAAAGAAATCAAAATGAGTAATTTTAGAAATGACAATTTGGTCCAAACAAATTGAATTTTATCTCGTTGGGTTGTAAATGAATTTAAGTGATGGTTTTTAAATGAGCCTATGTCAAAACAAACTCGCTCACTCTTGATTTATTTTAATTAACTTATTGTTAAACGCGCGTCTCTCCATATATTATGTCACTCGAGTTTCAGGTACAATCAGCCTACCAGGATAGGCAGCCCGATTTGAGGAGGCTACTCTTCAAACTCAAGTACAAAGTATAATAATAAGGATCATTTTATCCTCACATATATCTCATAAACTCTACACGCCTCGTATATGTTTATACAATCGTATAGAGAGGACACTCATTATTTGTAAGAATTTTTCTGTGTTAATATTTAGACTCCTATGTGAGACATATACAAAACCGATCATTGTCAAATTAGTGGGTGTCAAAGGGGCTTATACGTCTCGTATAGGTTTATATGAAGCGTATATTGTCAGTGGTGTTAAAATAAAAAAAAAAGTTGGTGGAAATAACCAAGCCCAACAATAATCTCAGACGACTACAACTAAAGCAAAATATGAATGTAGCCTAAAAACTTCCTGGCGGACAAGTAACTAATCAGGATCGCTGACCTGAGACCAAGGTCCGGTCTTGGTGGACAAGTAGGTCTAAGTTCATCTTATTCACTGGGTTGGTTGCAACTACATTGGAAGGCTGGACTAAGGTTAATTAACAGTTGTGTTTAACTATGATTACCAACATTTTATAGGTCATCAGCACAAAATATCTGATACCACTAGAGTTTCAGATACAAAAACAACATGCTTTTTCTTAACAAGGCATCTCCGTATAAATATCACCTTACTGCAATAAAGGAGGTTATTTTGTGACACGACATAAAGTCTTAAAAGGTCAAGAATCGAGTGTATAAAGTGATTCAACTACACGGAAAAGTACAAGTAAAAATTCAATAGGTATAGCCCTAACACAAAAACATTCAGGAAATAACCTTCTAATCATTTGTGAATAAATTTCCTAAATTTATAACGTTAATGTTTTGCACTTTTACATAGCGCCATATATAAAATTTCTTACTATTTATAACGTTACTGTTTTGCACCATCCAATTTTTCTTAGTAACATGATTTACCTTCCTCATGTTTGCCATAAGATCAGTCGATGAGGGCACCTAATGGAGGTGTTCGCCAGTTTTTTTTTAATATTAATTAAGAAGTCGCTAGGAACCCAGATATCGGTGAACAACTAATTAATTGTATGTGAGTAATATAACTCACTGTTGTAGTGCGTTTTTGTAAATGGAAAAGGAAAAGAGCAAAAAAAGGAAAAAAATGAGATGCAATGCAAGCCCTTTGTCTTACCATTAAATTTTGCATGTTTTATGTAAAAGAATTATAAAGTTTTCTGGTGTCATGTATTTTCTAGTGAAGCGATAGAATAACACCAAAACAGTGCACCTGACCTGGGCACTGGGCAGATAATGTCGTATTCACATGCCCCATTCCTATGCACCATCACCACATGAACGGTAATTAAACTCCAAAACACTGAACTAAGAAAAAGACATCGTGTATCAAGTCACAACAGTAGCATGCCGTATAGGCAGAGAGTAATATTTATGTATCTTAGGGCATCTTCAATTCAAAACCAACCAATAGTATGTTTAGAACTGTAAAAACCACATAATTTAATTGTAGCTTAGTGCATAGAAGATAATCACATTAGTCAGAGGGCAAAAGTGTGATTCATATAACCACCATATGTATCAGATTCAAAGCACGCAGAAGTGCAAGTTATATAACCATCATATGTATCACCATTAAAATACTATAAAAAATTTATTTATATAAATCTTGGTTCAGAAATGAATACTCGTCTACGTCTACAGATGTCTGTGTGAAGAATAAGTGGGAGTGGGGAAGAGGAAGTAGTTTGGGGAGCATTGATTGCTCAACTAACAAAAGCTAAAAACAGGCAGCGGCAAACACGGAAGTCCATGTGAAAGTTCTTTAGACCACCCGTTGTATACGGGGCATTTCTTTGCCCATATGGTGTTAAGTTATCTTCTAGAACCATACTAGTCAAGATTCACCCAACTTAATTATTATATATGACATGACCACCAAACACTTTATAAAAGTTGATAGATATATAAAAACACAAATTTAATATATTATATATATATATATATTTAAAAGAGGAGAAAGAAAAGAGGTTTTAAAGAACTTCAATTTGATTATAAATTTTAAATATTCTTATTTTGGTTATAAATTTTTCTTAATATTTCAGTTTTAGGAGGTGAAATCGACTTTTACTATGGTGTATGATATTTACAATAAAGTGACAACCATATTTGTGTTTTGATACTTAGAATGGTGCCACCACCAATGATTAGGGTTCAAAGCTACGCCCATCCCAAATTTTTGACTTTTCTTATTGTTGTTTCTTAGTTCTTTTAAGTGTAGTAGATTAGAAACACAAGTATTACCCAGATTCATCAAATCTAATATGTTACAAACAATTTTTTTACTAAAATTTGTATGTTTGATAACAATAATTGTTGATAAAATAATAAATGACGCATACTTAAAAATAATAAAAACTTAAGAAATATAAAATTTTATTTTAAGATATTATATAATTGAATTTTCTTATAAGAAGATTTATATATTTGATAATTAATTGTATTGTTTAATTATTCAAGAGGCAAGCCTCTATCAAGTGGAATAGTCCATACTTGGGTAAAAAACTTAAAACACAATTTATAATCATTACATCGAATTTTTTTAAACATATTTTGATGCCTTCGTGAATTAATAAATTATATTACAATTTATTCTTTTTTAACAGCGTATTACAATTTATTCAAATTTTATATTAGGCTAATACCCCGTGAAATAAAAGCCTATTATACTTTGACCGAATAAATTATATTACAATTTATTTTCCGAACAAGTAACTAAAAAGCCTATTATACTTTCATATTCCTTTTTTTTTATTTAAATTTTAAGTTATTTATTACTTTTATTTGTAATAAGAAAAAAAAATATAAAACTTAGGGGCTGTTTGGTAGCATCTGAATAGGTCTGAATGGTTCAGATTTAGACCGTTTGTTTCACTCAAAAAAATCACGTCTGAATGGGAATCCACATCTGAATGGATGTCTGAATCATTCAGATCTTAACACAAGTCTGAATGAAAAATTAAACAAAGGGGTCCTTTTTACCCTCTCATTTTAACCCTAATCTTCTTTCCTCATCTCCCTCATGGATGAACACCACTACCCTTCCCGTCGCACCTTCCTGCCCTCCGGCCTTCCTGCCGTCGCGCCATTCCGGTGGTCACCCTCTATTGTCTCCGCCAGCCCTAATCCGCCTGCCTCGTGACCAATCTACAATCTCTGGTCCAAAAATCACCTACCGCCACCAGCCACCTCGGATTGTAGCCCTTGCCGACTAGTACTCTGTACTCTCTCTCTAACTATATAGATACATATGGGTTGTATGTAAATGTTTCAATTTTTTTTCAATTTTCATGCCACTATGAGGTTTTTCATGTAGGTTTGAAGTTTTGAATTTTCCAGCCACGTATAAGTTTCAAGTTTCGTGATTTACATTATAAGTTGTCTGTGTTTGGATTAGTTGTTTAATTTTCCAGCCACTTTGAAGTTTTCAAGTAGGTTTGATTGTTTGAATTGTTCAAAGTTTCAAAGTTTTCATGTGTGTTTGGATGTTTGGATTGATTTTACGTTGATTTTATTTATTATTTATATTGTTACTGAAAAAAAAAGGCTTCAGAAGGGTAAAATAGTCATCCTGCATATTCATTCAGATGTTCAACCAAACAGTTTTAACTGATTCAGCACTTAATGGTTCAGACCCTCTTAACCATTCAGACATCTTAACCATTCAGCACTTAATGATTCAGATGCTAACAAACGGCCCCTTAGTAATAAACTAAAAATTAGAGTATAACAAGTAATAAAATATCTAAATTGTGTCAATATTGCTAAATCAATAAATAACTAATGTTTAAGGCCATGTTTAGGATTTCATTTAAAAGTAACTTATTAACTTATTGGTTTTTTAAAAAGTCAATAAGCCAATAAGTTGTTTGTCAAACCTAAAATGACTTTTGGAAATAACTTTTTGTAAAAGATTGATAAGTTGTTTTCAAAAGCTAAAAATTCTAGCTTTTTAAAATGACTTATGACTTATTGACATAAAATTACAAATCTAACCCACTATTTACCCTTTACCCAATAACATTAAAATATTGTCAATAAAAAAATGTCATTTTGAAAATTAATTTTGTAAAAGTTAATACAAACACAATTTTAAAAACTTCATTTCAAAAATTCATAAGTTAATAAGTATTTTTGATAAGCAATCCAAACAGGGCCTAAATTCATAGTCAGTTGGTTGAGGTTGAGTGGTAGAGGTGCAAACCCTAACAAAAAAGTCATTCACATTAGTGAAATATGAACAATATGATAAGAACTAGAGTTCTTCAAGGTCGCTTAAAAAATAATTAATATAGGTAGTTTACGACTTTACGTACCCGCTCAAAAAAATAATAATAAAAATGATTACTTAAATTAATTGAATTACTCAGGAAAATTACACTTGCACTGCCAAACTATTGTAAAGGTCAAGTTTATATCGCCCACAAGAAAACGATCTATTTCATAGGTTTGTAGGTGAGCCCTACGTTCATAAATAATTGAGAATCTCCAGACATGTAGTCGTATCTTTCATCTCAAATCTCAGACCACTCCACTTGCCACCCGCTCTTACCAATCCCCATCCATACATTCTCTTTCCAATTTACCCATCCCCATGCTTCAATTATTATCAAAATATCATTTATTTTTGTAACATATAATATAAATAATTTATAGAGGTAGAAATACATAATAAATTACTCGAATAAATTACATTTATATTTTTTAAACATGTAGCTATAAATAATCATACTATTATAATAAACAAAAATTATTTTTATCACTTGTCATGTTTTTAAAATACTAATGTCACATGTCATCTTATTGTTATTTCATTTAATTTTCTTTCTTAATAAATACTTATATCATCTCTCCTATTAATTAATTATAATATTAATCATATTATTTACATTTTTCATATTAATAATTAAAAATTATGTACTTTTTTCTAAAAGTTAGAATTTTCTTTTAAATAAGAACTACTTTAAAATCTTTATTTTTAGGAAATTAACAGTTTTATAAAAAACAAGTTTACTTAAAAGATGATTTTTTAAATGAAATTAACGATAAAACTAAGTTTTAAACAATATGATTTTTATAAACAAATGACATTTTTTTAAACTAAATATTTAAAAATGATTTTTTTAAAAAACATAAGTTTTAAAGAAATGATGGGAAAAACGATACCTTTGACATAAAAAACTATATGAAGTTTTTAACATCATAAACTAAAAATATTAGCTGTTACAAACTAAGAAGATTTAATAATAATTCTTTATTTATTAGAGTTTTTAATTGTTAGTTTATTATATAAAATCTTTGTCTATACTTACTTTAATCATTCTATACCAAAATATTGTTTTATAATTCTTAAGTTTTTATTACTAACTATTTAACATTTTATGATTAATCCGTGTAATACACGGGTTAATAACCTAGTTATCTTTTATATATAAAAATCAATTGGGACACATGTTAAATTTTAGATCAACTTTACACGAATTGTCACGCCTCGTTTTTCTATTAAAGAAAACACTATTTAAAAAAATCAGATTATTAAAAATGTTAATTTTTTTTAAATATGAACTTTTTAGAAAATAGAATATTTTTAAACCGGTCTTTTTAAAAATAAAATAATTTAAAATTAAAGTCTTCAAAAACGAGATTTTTCATTATTTAAATCCTATAATTTAAGGAGAATTAGCATATAATTTTGTAAAAACATAAAAATTTTAAAACATATTTTGAATAAAATGTTTGAAAAACAAACTTTTTAAATAATAAAATTTTACAACATTAATATTATTGTTTTATTATTAAAATTATTTTATATGTAATTTTATTGATATTTTATCTCAAAATATGAACATATAATTTATAAATCTTTATTATGAATTATTTAATATTTTATTTACTCAACTTCTGTAAAATATATGAATACTAACATATATTTTTGTAAAATTGGTGTTTAAAAAAAAAAAAAACCTATATGTTTAGATAAACAAAAGCTTCAAAAAAATGATTAAAAACTGATACTTATTATTTTATGATTAAAGTGTTAAGTTAAACGTAATTTCAATCGTATTTTATAAATGTGTAAAATTAATAGGGTTTAAAGAATTTATATCTAAGATTGCATTTTCACATGATATAATTAATATATAAGAGATGAGACTAATAATGACCTATTTTATTGATACAACCTGAAATAACCCATTCGAATCAATACAACTCGTTGGCTTTTTTCGAATATAATTATTACATTAATGCAACATTTTTTTTTTCTTTTATGTATACAAATTCATATTTGTTTAAGCTTTACATTAGCGTAAATTGTTTTTTATACACATTTAAATTAGCGTAACAAAAACTTACATATATGTAAAATTTTATGACACATCTAAATGTATGTGTGCATATAAAAGAAGAAATTGTTAACTAATGTAATAATAATGATTAAAAAAACCAACAATTCAGATTTATCTTGATGGGTTATCTTATGTTATGTCAATTATGTAAGGTAATTATTAGTTTTGAATCATATATGTGTGTGTTTAGTAGATTAATGATAGGTTACATACGATGGATGTATAATAGAAATACTTAAAACTAATGACAGCATATTAAAGTAAAAGATGATGTTAATAAGCTAGAATGTAGTCGATCTATATATAATGTGGTAAAGTTAAATTCTACCCTAAACGTTTTCTATAACATGATAACCTATCATAGAAAATGTTTCAAACCCTATCAATACCTTGCTTAACCTTGCTAAGCATTGGAATCGGATAAATAGGATTAAAAATAGAAAATCACTGAATACTGGATTGAAACCTGACGCAGATCGACGTTCAATAAGTTAGCAAGGCGTCAACTTATTCACTTTCTATCCTAAACCTATTGGAACTAAAAATCAAATTTTTCAATCTTGTAACGAGTGAAATAGCTTATAAGAATAACCATTTTTATGAAGAATTTTTTAAGAAATTTAGCTGTGAGATACGCTTGTTGCCTAAAGTTTAGACTTTGATCATATTATAATAAATATTTGACAAAACTAATCTTAAATGAAAACTGTAAAAAGAGTAAAATTACACACACATGCAAATTTTTAAAGGTAAATAATAAATTAAAGGTAAAAAAGAGAGATATTTACTTTACTATAAGTACAGTTTCTTTAAAGATTAAACAAACTAAACTTCTAAAAATGTTTGTTTTTGAATGAAAAACTGAATTACTTTGTTTATAATATTGACTGAGAGCTTAAAGGCTGTCAAATTAGCCAACTGACTGCATTATCTTCTCCACCACTCTATTTATAAATTACCAATGGTGGATGTTTTAAGGAATATAGCCTTATGATGCAAACCACCTTCAATACTAAACATGACACTTGAGGAGATATTGAGTATGTCCTCCCAGTACTATCAAAAAAATTACAAGTAAAGGTGATGCAAACAATAATGATAATTACTACTTGGAGTCAATGAGAGGCACGTAATGACACGGCGTTCAACAACAAACATTCCTGTGCAATGAAAGATTATATATGAAGGAAATAAAGGCCCTTAATTAGTTTCTCATTAATTCGTAATAGGGCTGAAACAAATGGGATAGATTGGAAAGCTTAGTTTAAATTAATTTTATTTGTATGATTTAACTTGTAACTTGATCTATTCCAAGCATCTTGCTTGGTGCAGTAGTAAAATTCATTTCCGTTCATAATACACACACACACACACACAAAATGAGTATATTTAGAGGAATACTTGTAAATTTTTTATCATCCCAAATTTTTCATTTTCCCGCCAACTACTTGACACAACTAAATTTTACACGAATCTTTGTATACCCAAATAAACACACCTTATTTTATGTTTTCAATAGATAAAATACAGACCCTAATTCTTGTATTCGTTGATTTTCATTAGAATGATTTTTCTTTTTATAAGAGTACCTTATTAACGATTGTATATATGTTTAAAATTTTCATGTTTTCTTGCTATCCAACCTGTGTAATACACGAGTTTCTAGGCTTATATATATATATATATATATATATATATATATATATATATATATATATATATATATATATGTGGAGGGAGACAAACAGCATAACTTTTCTGATCAAGATGATATGCTTACCTTGTGGTGTAATAATTCCAATTTTAGTAAATATAATTTACTTTAAACTGAAGAAAAATGTGTACACTTTTTGATAAGGAGAAAGGTTATGCTGATCGAGTACATGCTGGTTCAAAACTTAACTGATTTCAAACTAAGGCGAACAATCAAACAAAGTATCAATTCACATCAACTGTTTTTGGCCACCAAACTAACTGAATCTAAAGAAATCGTGACGTTTTATGAAAATAATGTGGTGGTTTGCTGCTTACAAAAATGCAATTAATATTTAATCCATGTGGGTGACACGTTTAAGAGATACACAATTGGGGCAATTCAAATAAGTCATCAATATAATTCAATTGAAAATGTTTACACAATTGAACACAAAAATCCGTACAGCAACTACATTTTGATATAGTAAATAATGTATGTTCGAAGATTTTTTAATTTGATTTTGAAAGTGCTTCGCTGATTGTCTGCAACTAATTAAAATAATTAATTTAAAGTTACTTGATCTAA
>SZYD01000410.1:0-58356 GCA_009363875.1 Mikania micrantha | reverse complement strand
TTTGTAAAATATATTGTGCATTAAATACATGATACTTTGATTAATTCTTTTATAATTATTATTATTTTCTTTATCATCATTTTTAAGGCTACTCAATTTTAAATGGAACCACACTACATTTTTGTTTAAAATTTGACACTATTATATTTAAAGCTAACTGAAAACCCTAGGGATACATTAAATTCAATAAAGTTAAATAACTTTGTATTAATAATGCCTAAAATATAAAATAATAATAATAAGAATGAAAAAATAAAATAATAATAATAATAATAATAATAATAATAATAATGTAATGATAATACTTATAAACAATATTTAAGTCTTTTTTTATAAAAGTTTTAAAGTTATAAAACATAATAATCAAGTTTTATAAAATTTTATTAAAGTTTTAAACATGAAATAATAAATTTATAAAACTCATGGACCAGTTTCAACAAACCGAAAAACTGATTATGTGAGTGTGATGAAGTTCCAACCGAAAATGGCACAAGGCCAAAACAGAAGGACCTGTTCTGGCCAAGTGCCTAAAGTTTCAGCCAAAACCCAAAACCCCTTCCCTCATCGAACCCCATGAGACCGATTCCCCGCCCCTTTCAAACATGGCTCGAATTTGAGCATTAAATCCACTAAGCACGCTCGGTGACCACAAACCAACCTCCAACAACCTTAATTGATGCATAAATCGAACTAATCATGGGTAAACACCTAATTAATCCCAACCGAACCATTAAACATAACTTTAACTCAAATTTTACTCTCCCGTTCGCCAAAATCAAATTAAAATTACACAAAGCTTGGCGACCCTCCTCAAATTCCCAGAAGAACCAAATCACTCTCAAGGCCCTCGTTCGCTGAATCCGAACTCAAGAATGTCACACCCCGCCGACGGCGGAATCACGGGGGTGTGAGACGATATGGAAATCAAGAGTAAAATGGTCAATATGATGCAAACAAATACTAAACTTTAACCATCATCCAAAGTGTTACATCAACAAGGTCTTAAAATAAACTATTACACAATCAAGAGATTCCAAAAAGATTATGGCCTAATACACCTAGGCTATAATAATAAATCTCCATGTATAATATCCAAAAGAATCCCGGTAATAACCTTGTTTTTTAATGACCTGAAAAACATGACAAAATAGTCAACATATGTTGGTGAGTCCCACAAGTTTTGTAGACTTGATAAATCATCATTGGGTTCATTTGCCCAAGTGTTATGCTATCTTTTAAAGTAATCATATGTTATTCATAAGTGTGATAGGAAGCAATCTACATAAGTCCACAACCAAGCCTATGACTGATTGCCCTTTTTATGATCCATTGATCAACAACTCTTCCCGAGTTCAAAGTGTATGTTTTGGAGATATTCATTCATCATGATTGACCTCGTCATTAGGTAAATGTAGCTAGCAAGACCGCTCGATAGATGAATGGGATGTCAACCCAAAATAGTACTATTCAATATATGTCCGCTGGCTCAAACCCATTAGTTAATGGTTGTGTCTAAGAAATAAGTATGGGACTTACGATAAAAGAAACAAAGTCTCATGCAATTTACATCCAACTAACTTATGTTTTAACAATAACATATATAACATAAGGTAAGAAATCATTTAAGTATCATGCTTTTCACCCTAAAGAATAAAAGAGTATAAAAGGGCTTGTGAAACATACTGATGAGTTGTGGTGTTTGAAACTGAATGTCAGAGATACGATAGGCTTCACTACACAATCCCAACAATATTCCAAGATTTCATATCAACATTCTTGTCCTTGGGAAACACTAGTTGCCCCATTTGTTTGTGTCATATGTATATGTTTTTCAATATCATTATTATATCAAAAGGAGAACTTGTAAGATAACATGGGTATTTTCATTTCTCATTATTGCTTGACATTATATGTACATTTCCCAAGCTTAAATCACCAAATGCCCGTAGATTGGGGCTAAGAATGTTAAAACATTCCTTGGCCTAGACTTGGTCTTAAAGATTAACTTCTCATACTTTGATTAATCCTTAAAACTTATATCATTATGATTTTTGTTCACAAGAGTTTTCTTACTCGTTTAAAGTTCTCTAGGTATGACTGATACACCTTTGTTATGAACCCATACCATTGTGTTTTCTCCCCTTTTAATTTTTAACCTTTAATCATTAAGTTAAAGCCAACTTTATTGAATTATTTGCTTATAGATTCAGTTTTTATTGTTTCAAAATGGTTTGGATCTCTATGATGGTGGGCATTATCTAGACTTAGATCATGTATTCCACCTTAAGACTTATATTTGTTTAGAACTTGTATGCCCCCTACACGTGTAGATATATTTGCATATAAATATGTATGTATGTGTAGTTTACCCCTGGTCAAGACCCAGCTTGTTATATAATCAAGTAAATATTTTTAGTTTTCAATAGCCCATGCATGCATGCATAGCTGATGTGCAGCGGTCTTACCCTAAAAATAAAAAAAAAAAATTAAAGTTGTCTAACCTAAGCTAAAGACACTATAACTAATCCTAGACCTATACTTGACCTAAACACCTAGTTAAAATCGGAAATCCTAAACTACACCGCTACGAAGGCAAGTGTACCTATCGGTGACAGTATAGCTTGTGGAAGACCGGATATCGAACCTAAGGACACTAGTTTGACAAACTTAACCTAGACTGTGAATAAAATAAAGTAAAAGAGGGGGTTTGGTGCAACTCTGAATACCTAATTGAGACTTTAACTAACTGACTGACTAAACTAACAACTAAACACTAAAACTGCAACTAACACCAGGACTGTATAATGGAATCTAACTTCAATAAGGAAAACGGGTATACCTAGGCTGGGAATCAAAAGTGTGACAAGTGATGACTTGGACTGAATTGTGAAGGATGAAGACTAGGATATTAAGAAACAAACTTAGAATAACCTAATGGGACCCATATCAGATACCAGGCAACACCAATGGAAATCCTAAGAATGTTATGTATGCACTAGTCTACCGGGTTACCTTTCGGATTTCCCCGATATGCAATTGTACTCCAACGGGTGAATCACCTCCCGGATTTCTCCACCCGTGTGCATCTTAATACACTAAAGAGTTATAAAGTTGACTACTTTAACATGGATTGACACAAACACTAAGGAAATCTAAGACAACGCCCTCCCATGTCGTTTAACTCAAATAACCCAAGTGAAATAGACCAACCGTCTAACCTATCACCTCCCGAATTTCTAGATTATGCCACACATGAGAATTACAATACTTAATGATATCAAATCCTATGGAGTGTGATCACCAATGCATAAACTAGCCTAAAACACAAAGTCATTAAGCCTAACATGCATCTAATGATGGAAAGACTTTCCTAGACACATGTGGATCTAAGCAATCATCAAATATCATCATTCTCACATGCAAATATCATCAAAGATCATAACTTTACAACTGATTACAAAGCATATAACATCCATAATCATAAATCAAGTCCAATATCATCAAAGTTCACAACTTTATCATCCCAAACCTAGATATAACCTAAGATCTAGCCAACAAACATAATAAAAGTACCAAAAAAGATCTGATAATAGTCTAAATACATCATAAAACCACTGATTAAACAAACTAAAAAGGAAAGAAGGTAAATACTCAAGCTCTTCCTTAAAATCTTCTCTGCAATCACCCGAAATCAAGCCCAATAAAAGAATATTTACAGAAAGAGAAACATAAAGTAAAAAGTGAAAAAGACTTAGCTGATAACGTAGGATCAGCATGCGAGAGTCTTATCCAAAAAGAAGTCAATCAATTCAGCCGGTCGTTTGCATATGGAATAGTCTAAGTAGTCGCCACCCGAATGTACGTTGAGTACGAGTGGTTAGGACCAGACTGCAATTAAAATCTCAAACAACCAAGAAGATCAAATATAAAATAAAAAGACTCAAATACTGACTTGATTTAACTATTTACAACTGACTCAATTAAAAGAAAAATCTTTTTGTAATTTTCTCAATTTCTAATTTTTTTTTGTGTTTTTAACTTTGAATATTTTCAATTTGTATTATTTATTTACAATTTATTTATTTATTTAAAAAAATTCCAAAAATTTTATTCAAAATTTAAAACTTTCATCAAAAAAATTGACTTGATATATACAATGACTTGTTTTTACAAAAAATAAAATTAAAAGGCGCCAGCCTGACATACCCACTGTTAGAACAAAACATTGTCCTCAATGTGGACTCAGAACTGGCGATTGAAAAATGAAAACAAAAACTACAATAAGGTAAACGACGAACTCCCTGATAAAATGCAGACGTGTCGTGCATGGGGTCGCGTGCCTTTTTATATACAACTCAAATGTACAATTGTTAATACAACAACAAATGAATTACAATTTATACAACAACACGATAATAGAACCAATAATATACAAAACTAAACAATTATACAACAACCACAAATTTACAAACAATTTTGATACAAGTTAAACAAAAACAACCAATCCACAACATTAATATACAAACAACCATAATAACACAAATGTAAACACAACCACAAACAACACATGAAAACAACCAGACATACCAAAATAAAAATATATAACAAAGTATGTCTGAATACATAAAAAGAAAATAAAAAATACAACTATTCCACATCCTCCTCATCATCTGACTCAGTGTCGGAGTCGCGCTCGGAGTCGGATGGGATGTGGGGTTCGGGCATCCGAGGGGGGATGTCAACACCGCTAGCAGCTTCCATACGCCTAAGAATGTCCTCCATCAAGTCCATCCTCTGAACGACATATCGGAGGGTGAGTCGAGGAGGTATAGGCGGTCGTGGCGGCTCATCATGGAGTGGCCTCTCCCCTCGGTGCAAAATGCAGTGTGTCGATGGTGGAGGAACGACGGGTGCCTGGTCAGGAAGGTCAGGGGCCGGTAAAAGAGGCATCCAACGGGGTGGTACGTCAAATGTCACCATCCCGAAGTCTGCATTTCGTACAACGCGTACGGTGTCATCTCGGGGCCGAGTGTAAGATGCTCCATAGGATATGTGGCAAACACTCGTAGACACTGCACCAAAATGGTGGCAAGGTTCACCGGGTGGCGACCCTGTATGCAGTACACGCTAAACAGGTCGAAGTAGCTAACCTTGTCCTTGCCAGAATAGCGAGGAATGAAGGTGCACGCCTGAATCCGATGTATGTAGCGAATGAAAGGATCGCGGATCTGGGTGGCTAGTCGACGGTCGGTGTGAGGCTGGGTGCCCGCGATACGCCCCGAAGGAGGCCCTCAAAATCTCCAGTGGATGTCTCCTCCTGGATATAGATACCCATGGCGAAAGCAAACTGCGAGACACTCATGGCGTGAATCGCCCGTCCCAGGGAGAACAAAATAGCCCCTGGATAGGCGAGTGAGTGTGTGTCATATCGGAAAGTGGAGAGGAACTCCACAGTGAGCTCGTCATACTGCGGCCACTTGCAGCGTAATAGACGGCCCCACCGTGGAGTCATCAGGGCATCAAACTCGTCCACATGGCCCAGCTGCTCGATGATATCTTGATCATAGCCGTGGTGCTGCATCGTCTCTAAGCCCACGAGTGTCTGCAGATGGCTGTACTCCATAGTATCCGCCGCGAACTGGAGGAAGGTGTGATCAGCTCTGTGATGCAGCTGGGGCGGGATAGGATGAGCATCCGGAGGAGGAATGACCAGCGGAATGGCGTAGCATATCTCCCTCATCAGCGGCTGCTGCGGTGTTGTATCTCCGCGATTGGCCCTCTTGGCCCGTGATGTCGATGCCTCTACCAACGCTGCAATAATGTACAACAAGGATATACAACAAATTAGATACTATCTACAATCCTAATTCCTAATTTCTTTTGAAAAACGTTTATTTATATACAAATTTTAGTATTTTTGTATTATTTGTGTTGTTTATTTGTGTTATACATAATATTGTTCTTTATTTATATACAAACTATAATATTTATAAACTTTATTTAATAATTTACAATCATTACTATTTATTGAGAAAAGATTGTTGTACATTATTTATTATGATACATACATTTTTATTATTATTTATTGTTATACGAGTATATGTACAAGTTTATGAAATCATTTGTTAAAATACAAGTATATGTATACTACTTATTTATTTGCAAAATGTGATATACATATATTAGTTATACTTAATATACAAAATTACATTATTTATATACGTTGTGTAAGTTATATTTTGTATTATTTAGGATACAATTATTCTTTATTATTTATATGAATACAAGTTAAGTATTTGTATCAGATTTATTTATGTGCAAGATTATTTATTCATAATATACAAAATTATATTACTTATATACTTATGGAAACTCTAATTTATGTTATTTATGAAGTACACATACATAAGTATATATATATATATATATATATATTATTTTTGAGTTTTTATGTACAAAGCAAAAATATATATAAATAAATACTTATGAAATTTTATTATTTATTATTTACTTATTTACAAGTAACAATTCATTTGTAAGAGTGTTTTATTTATAATACAATACTTATATATATTTTTTATTTACTAACATATTCACATTTAGTTATTATTTATTATGTTACTAGGTTAGTACCACGTGTATTACACGGATTAAATAAAAAATATAATGAAAAATTATCAATGAAAAATTAAAACATATAATATTATTTTTTAAACACTAATTTTTTATAGTTTGTTATTTCTTTAAACATTTTGTTTCAAATAATTGTTTTTCAAAATTTTATAATTTATAATACTTTTTTTAATTAAAGTGTCTTTTTAATATTAATATATATATTAATGTATTAAAAAATCTTTTTCATTTTAAAAATTTATAGAAAGTATATTTAATATTTAATTTTTTTATTTAATATGAATGTATTTGATAGGAGAGAGAGAGGAGGGAAATGAAGTATGAGATGCTCCAAAAACATGTCATGTGGCATTAAAACCTTTATTTATTAGTATATGTATATTACTAAACATACATAATATACACATCTATGTGTTTAAGTTATTTTATTATTAGTATTATAATAACTTGCACTTATTTTTATTCAAAAGTATTTATTAATATTTATTTTATATTACATTACTTTTATTATTATTATACATATACAAAAGATATTATTAGGAGTATTATTTATTGTTTTGTTATTGAAAGTTGTTACTATTATTATTATCTTCTTATTAATTCACTTTTGTTTTTGTTTCATTTTCATTTTCACGTTTTATTTTATTTTATTTTTTTCAGACACCATTTATTATTTATTTATTGATTATGATTATTATTTTTATTGTTATTTCTTTATTATTATTAATTTTTTACTGAAATTAAAATAAGAGAAAAATAAAACAGGACATGAAGATCCGGGTGGGGCGCCTAGGTACCAGATTCCGGCGATTGGCGGTACGCTTAGGGCAAAACCCACCAAAAAATTTGGGGTTTGGCCACCCCGAGGCTTCCTGGGCGCTCTTCTATCCAAAATTCAACCCCAAACAATCCTAATCTATCTTATTCCTAATCTAGAAATAGAAAATCAAGAAAAATGTTACTGGTAAGTAGTGATGGAGATTGTGGTGGTTGACTGCGGCGGTTGTGGTGTATGAAGACGACGTTGATGATTGTGGACCCGAGATGAAGGCAGCGGTAACGGTGGTAGTCAAGCAGATGATGGCGCCTGTGGACAACGATGATGTCCGAAGAATATGGTGGTTGGATAGGTGGTGTTCGACGGTGGAGGCGTGGTGGAAAAGTAACCAACGGTGGAAGTCAGTGACGGTGGCACAACCGATGATGAAGATGAGGACACGGGTGGTTGTAGACGGTGGAAGTGGTGGAAGAGGAGTGTTCAAGGAGGTTAGGCGTGGTGGTTTTTGGATTTAGGCGTGGTGGCTTGTGGTGGACACCAGTCGATTTTATTTATTATTTTTTTTCTAAATTTTTCGGACCGCGCGCAACATCTTAGACCAAGCGCTGGCTCAGGGCGATGCGCCTACTGTTGAATTTCAAAAGTCTGAGCTAGCATCTACGCGCATCGCCTGTTGCTTGTTGTCCAGGCCAGGCGTAGCGCCTAGGGTGTAACACCTCGACCGATGGCGGAAACGTCGGGATGCCACGAGGGATATGTAGATTGTTCATAAGCTCGTGGGCATCTAAATAAATCATCACATATCAATTAAATCAACCAAAGTAATTACATCAAAAATCATGTTCATCATGATTTAGTTACAGCAATTTACACAAAAGATTTAGCTAAATTAACTAAACTCTAGTCTTCAGAAATCCAGTTATTTTAGCTAAGTCCAAGACCCTAAGTGATGATGTCCAAAAGATGTAGAGCTATCCTGCTCTACATGCTTCTCCTCGTTCCCTGAAACATGTAGAAAATCAAGTGTCAACTCCAAAGTAGTTGGTGAGTAATCATAAGTTTTTTTATATTTCAAAAATGTTTACAAAATGATTATAAAAGTTTACAGTTTTCCAAGAAAATCCACATGTGCACCTGCGAGATAATCCAGCACTGCCAACACACAAACACAAACACAACAATCACATAATTCAAATAATCACAAATAGTCAATCACATATATTCAACCAATCTCAACCAACAATATTTCCAATTAGTATAAGTGACAATACATGCACTGCGGAGGACACGCAGTCACTCAACCCACAGCGGAATCACCGAGGAGGACCGAAGTCACTCGTCATTAGTAATTCAATCATTGTGTAGGACCGAAGTCAACAACAACGACCCATTGATTTGTGATAATCCGTGAAAATATAAGTGACCATACATGCAATCATTGCGGAGGACCGAAGTCAACAACAACGACTCATCGAGTTGTGATAATCCGTGACAATCCATAAACAGTGATAATCCAATAGTATGAATATCATAATGATAAACCAGGTGTCACCCATGTGTTATCAAAACAATATTTAAATCTGGTATACATGTTCCACCTCAGATTCAGTGTTTTCGTAGAATGCGCGCTCGCGTATATGAAATCAAAAGCAACTCAATCAACCTGTAATTATCGTGTGTTCGTGTTCATAAGTATATGTGTTTTATTTCAATTAAGTGTCCATATATGTTTACTTTAAACCCATAAGTTGTTCATTAACTTAGTTTATTTAATCTAAGTTAAAATGAAATACTCAAGATTTTATAGTTGATCGTCATTCCGATGTAGTTCAATCTTGTTAGCTTTTATTTATCAAATGATGATGAAGAAATCATGAGATCCCATATGTACCCTCATAGATATGTATATTTAAAGGGAATAACCCTAATCATATACATATCTATACATACATGCATGATTACTTAAAGTGACTACCATGTTTTAAATTGTTAAAATCTAATTTAAGTTTAAGAAAATTATACTTAAGCTTTTCACATAAGATGTTCAACTTATGTAGTCCATAGTTTAAAAACCCATGTAAATTATGAAAAGGTGGTAGCTTTTTAACCATTCATGCATGCACTCATGTTTCCTTGATTATTCTTTGATTGCATGTGTTAACGTACTCTTTCTTCTTAGTTCCAAAAGCCTAAAGCTCGACAACCTCATGGTTCGGCCAACACATGGTTCATTTCCCCTCCTAGGTTCGTTGTCCCTTATGGTTTATTAGATCCAGGTTCGCTAGGCAGGGGTTCGGTCACTTGATGTTGAAACCACCTAAGGTTCGGTTAGCATCCCAAGTTCGTGGGGCCTTGGTACGAGGTCAAGGGTTCGTTCAACATGAGGTTCGCTGCCATGCTAGGTTTGTAGAAGGCATAGGTTCGTTCCCATGGTTTGTCTAACACAGGTTCGTGGCACTCATTATAGTTCGGCTAGATGAGTTCGGTCGAGGGGGAGGGTTCGGCCAAGAGGGTTCGCTACCCCTAGGTTCGAGACAACAGGTGAGTTCAGCAGCTTGAGGTTCGCCCTAACCAGGTTCGTGGTTCAGTGGTTCACGGCTAGCATGCTAGGTTCGTGAAGCTCACCATTGCTGCAGCTGTTTAAGGTTCGGCCACCACCCAGCTCAAAGGAGGTTCGGCCGACCTCCTTTGTGTCACGAACACGGCCTCCTCATCATCATCGACCCTAATCTGTTATAGACTCATTGTATACGTTGGTTCCAGTTTACACAGGTTCGTTTTAGTGTTTTCAGGATGTAAGAATCGTTTAAATAATAAGGGTGTGAACCGATATTTGTTAGTGTGAGAAACGAAAATAAAACTCAAGATCTACCTCTAAATGTCGCCCAAATGATGAGTTTTTTCGTGGATTCTTGTTCTCCTTGATTATACGGTCGTTTAGACACCAAGATCTTGCAAAACCGTTGAGAAATGAAGAAGATATTGTAGAGAGAAGTTAGAGAGAGACAGGGTTGGCGGGATTGTATGTTTAGAGAGAGAAGGAGTTGGTGTAAATGAAGAAGAAAGAAGGAAATCTTCTTTCTTATACCCCATTTCATCCCCACGTGCTCGGTCTCGTTTATTTTGCGTTAAAACTTATAAAACGCTTGGTTCTTCTCGTAAATTATATTAAAACATAAAACGTTTGAAATAATCATGTTTCATTTTGATAAAATGGTTTTAATTAAGCTGTTTTGTTAAAGGATTTCGTTTACTTGCGTTAAATATTTATTTAAATAAACGATTTGTTTGGATCCGTCTTAGGTTGTAATTTCTAATAAACATTTTTAATTTCCTTTTCATAATTTAACATCGTTAGATATTATTTTGTTACCTCGTCGAAACGCGTCACTTACGTACGAATTCGTAAAGATCGTCACCTTTTCGAATCCAACGCTCGTATCGTATTTCGATTCGATTTACGATTATGGAATATCGTTTCAGTATATTATTCCTAATAATTATATTCGTGTGAATCGTCACCCACGCGAATACATTATTAAGTTAATATTTCTGAAATAACATTTGCGTTTAAGTTATATTTGTAACTTCACAATCGCGTAATAATTTCCAATAATGTTTTCCTTATTTTATTATCTTGATTATTATAATTTCCCAATCCGAATCCCACTAAACCACATCACTGACACATCCATGATAGACCGAAATAAGCTTATGTATAGGGCATATGTAGGAGTAGGTCGCAACCTATCCAGCCACCGTCCCACCACCATTTCGATAAACCATGACCATGTGTCCTTGACTATGTTTAGTAACCAACCAATAACCAATCTCAATAACCTTTGTCATTACAAACCAAAACCTCGGATTCTCCTCACCAAAGCCTCAACACTTATATAATCATGATAAACCGAAGATGGTTTATGTATAGGGCATACGCAGAGGTCAGTCGCAACCGCCTCAGTCGCCATCCCACCACCTCTTCGATATACCATGATTATATCCTTGCTTATCTTTGATTATAGAATCCCATACCACTACCATTCCAAATCAAATCATATCAAATTAATTCAATTGCAATAAACTCTCTGGTTCTGTTTAGTTGTATTTCAAACTAGACTTCCCATAGTTTATGCTCATAATTATGTGTTCTCAGAATGTATACGAGTGATAATATCATCAAATAATTCATAGTAATTATCAATTATCATATCAGGCTTTAACAGTACAAACATTTATGTAATGAAGTGCCTGAAATACAGTATAGGGCTAATTTTTTTTTTTTTTTTTATGTGCAAACTAATCTTAAGTAATAGAAAATCCTAATTAAATTTAAACTAAAGAAATTTAAATCTATGTTAATTCCTAAAATGCATTTAATTCTAATAAAGCGAATTTAAACTAGAAAATTAAATTAAGCTAAATTCTAATAATTAATAAAGCAACTAAAATTAAAACCAAATAAATTCAAAGTAAAACAAGAAAGTCCTAATTAAATAAAGGAAAATTAAAACTAATTCAAATCCAAAATCTCTATAACTTAAGAAATTAAAATGAAAACAAAACTTCAAACTAGAGAAATTTAACTAAAATAAAACAAATAATGAAGAAAATTAAAACTAAATAAGATCTAAAACTAAATTAAACACTAGATTTTTAAAAGTAAAATTGTCCTAACAAACCTACGTCAAAGAAAATTGAGTTTAGTGATCGGTGATGCATAAAACGATTAGATTGCTAGTCGGGTGTGGTAATCACATGTCCAAAATGGTAATTTCGAATGTACGTGACACGAATACCCACATTTGAATCTGACACAATCGTATAAGCACAAATACATCACCAATCACACAGACTCGATACTTAACTAACATTATTGACACTATTTACAAATTTAGCCAAAGCCCGAATCCCTAACCAGCTCGAGATTCGAGGAGGACAACCTCCTCGTTAGACAGATTCGGTCCTCTAGTGTAGGGCTTCAACCGGTTCCCATTGACCTTCCATGTATGGTCCCCTGATTCCAACGCCATCGCACCATGCGGGAACACCTCACGTACAACAAATGGGCCTCTCCACCTTGACTTCAGCTATCCTGGGAATAGCCTCAGCCTCGAGTCATATACGAAAACTCGATCGCCTCTCTCAAATTCCTTCACCTTCTTCAATCTCCTGTTGTACAGCGCCTCGTGCGCTCCTTATAGTTCCACGGCCGAGTGTACGCCTCGTTGCGTAGCTCATCCAACTCGTGCATATGGAGGAACCGGTTCTTAGCGGCCTTTGACATATCCAAGTTCACGGCCTTCAAAGCCCAAAAGACTTTGTGCTCAAGCTCAACTGGCAGATGACAGGCTTTCCCATAGATCATGCGATAGGGAGTCATCCCAATCGGATTCTTAAACACGGTCCTAAAAGCCCACAAGGCGTCATCTAATTTGCGGCCCAATCTTTCCTAGTGTGGTTGACAGTCCTCTCAAGGATCCTCTTCACTCCCTGATTTGCGTTTTCCACCTGACCGTCGATTTGTGGATGATATGCGGTCGACAGTCGGTGGGTGACCCCGTACTTAGCTAGCACTTTCTCCATTTGGACATTGCAACAGTGCATGCCTCGGTCACTGATCAACGCTCTCGGGGTACTGAACCTACAGAACAAATACTTCTAAAATCTCACCCCCACTTAGAAACATAATCAATCGTGACGCGGATGTACCTGTTCCCTCGTGAAGCAGGGAAAGGTCCCATGAAGTCAATGCCCCATATATCAAAGATTTCAACATCCTGAATAGGATGCTGGGCATCTCATTCCTAGATGAGATGTTTCCTGTCCTCTGACAGGAATCACATTTCCTAACGAGATCATGAGCATCCTTAAAAATGGTTGGCCAATAAAAACCAGAATCAAATACCTTCTTCGTGGTTGAAGAAGGTCCGTGATGACCACCAGTCAGCCCCTCATGACAGTCCCTAAGGATCTCTAATCCTTTCTCCCTACTCACACACCTCCTAAAAACCTGATCAGCACCCACACGGATGAGATAAGGTGCTCCCAGATGTAATGCCTCGTGCCGGAAAAAATTTCTCGCGCTGCTGGGATGTCTAACCTTTGAGAAGGAAACCATTGGCCAAGTAGTTAGCAATATCTGAAAACCATGGTAATCCTCATCCAGCCTCTCTGTGCGACAGATCTCACCTATCCCCATGCTCATCAGCGTCTCCTGGGGAAACCAATCCCTCATCGCGCCCTCGCGAATGAACTCCCTCTTCGGATCCTCTAGCCGTGACAAATGGTCAGCGGCTACATTCTCAGCGCCCTTCTTGTCCTTGATCTCGATATCAAACACAGACAGAAGTAGGATCCACCGAATCAGTCCTGGCTTTGCGTCCTTTTTCGTAAAAAGGAAACGCAACGCCGCATGATCGGTATAGACAACAGTCTTGGAGAGGACGAGATAAGACATAAATTTATCAAATGCGTAGACTACCGCCAACAACTCCTTTTCAGTCGTGTAATTCTTCTGGGCGACATACAAGGTTTTACTCACAAAATAAATGTAGTGGAAGTGCTTATCCACCCTCTGTCCGAAGACAGCGCCCACACCGAAATCACCTGCGTCGCACATGAGCTCGAACGGTCGGCTCCAGTCGGGGGTTATCAGAATGGGTGCGCTCACCATTCTTTCCTTCAAATACTCGAAGGCTATCAAACACTCATCATCAAAATCAAACTCCACATCCTTCTCAAGCAGACGAGTGATAGGTCAGGTAATCTTAGAAAAATCCTTAATGAAACGTTTGTAGGATCCCGCATGACCTAAGAAGCTACGAACAACTTTAAAACTCGTAGGAGGAGGAAGTTTGCTAATCGTCTCAATCTTAGCTTTATCAACCTGGATGCCGTCATGAGATATCTTAAGTCCAAGAACAATCCTCTCGGTGACCATGAAATGGCATTTCTCCCAGTTGAGCATAAGATTTGTCTCAACACATCTCCTGACATCTTCTCCAGGTTAGTCCGACACTGATCAAAATAACTTCCAAACACAGAAAAATCATCCATAAAAACCTCCATGGAAGTGTCGATCATATCCTGGAAGATGGCAACCATGCATCTCTGAAAAGTGGTTTGAGCGTTATATAACCCAAAAGGCATACGACGATATTCAAAGGTACCGTACGGGCAAGTAAAGGTGGTTTTCTCCTGATCCTCTAGAGCAATCGAGATCTGGATATAACCTGAGAAACCGTCAAGGAAACAGTAAAACTGTTGTCCTAACAAACACTCCAACATCTGATCAATAAACGGGAGGAGGAAGTGGTCCTTCTGGGTGGCGGCATTCAGCCATCTCTGTGGCTGAACCACTGGCTTGAAATCCTCCTCAAGCAGAATGCGATGCGTTCAGAAAGAAGGGTGAATACCCTAGATGTCCATAAACTTTCATTCTATTGCCTGCTTGTGCTCACTCAGCACAATAATCAGTCTACTCTTCTCTACATCTGTCAGAGCTGCTGAAATGATGACACGTAGATCAGAGTCCCCATCTAGGAATGCATACTCAAGATGTGTCACACCCCGAGCCGGCGGGCTGGATGGATTTTCCTGTCGGGCGGAAGGTTCTCGGAGCGCGATATCGTGTGATAATCAAAGTGATCAGATTGTTTACATGGCACATGATATATAAATGAGAAATGATAACATGACATTGATACAGAATTACAAAGTTAAATTACATTGTCATGTTCATAATTTAACTAAGTAATTCTACAAAAAGAATCATTGAGTTTCTATCTTGTAACTGTACAAGATTTACAAAATATGATTCACTGTTTTGTCTTTCAAAATGTACTCTACACAAAATGAAGCTAGGTCTTCTAAAAGTCCTCTAGCTTAATCCTTGAATGCTGGTGACTAGCCCTGTTCGTCACCTGAGAAAATATGCATTTAAACAAAGTCAACACTAGGTTGGTGAGTTCATAAGTTTAGTATTTGAAAACATTAATTTGTTAACAGTTACAACCACAATGTCATACACAAGTCCTGTTAATGTTTGATTCAACTGTCTCACATAATAGCCTCTCCATAGTTATATTTACAAGTAGTATTTTATCCCATCAGTTATGCTTATATATAGGGCATACGTAGGGGAACAAGCCCCAGCCGACATCCCACCACATAATTTAATAGAATTCAACACCACTTACAATACAACTATGGATATCCATTTCTGTCTCGCATGTGTTCAACCCAATAGATATTCACCCATATGATTGTTTTCATCACCCACTGTTTTATATGTAGAATTATAGAATATGAGGGTTTAAAGTTATCAAACCGAAGTGTTGATGAATCCTCAATGTTTTAAGTAAAATAGATTTATTAAATATTATCCTTGTTATTATTCTCTCGCTGTGGGGTTAATTGTAATTCACTACTTATAAAAGAAGTGATAGTTAACCTATTGATATTGTTCTCATCTTGAAATGCATAGAGCCTAAATGGGATCCATTGTGATCCTCACGTAATCAGATCAATGCATCCAATTTACCTCTATCGCATTTGTGTTCTCATAGCCTTCAAAGAAACGATTACTAGTAATGTGATATGAGAGAAAATCAATTCCTCAGTCTACTAGTCAATAGAATCGAAGGATTAATTACAATTAGTTACTGCAGATTAATATCACCATGTGTCGTTTAGCAAACCTGACTTGAGTCGCCCTGTTACCGGTCATACATTACCGGCCAATGATAGAATACAATCAACGTACCAACCTCACTCGCCGGCGGTTTGTCAAACCTATGGTACCACTACGTTATCGTTGGTTTAGTCCGACTAAATTAACTGGTAAACGATTCTATAGAAGGGACTTAAAATTGAACTTGAATACATGAACACATGAACACATGATTGTTGTGATACAATACACACAGTTTAATAGCAATCAATTTCTTGTGTGTTCTTGTAGTTATGTGTTCCCGTAGTCTTTAACAAAGTGTAATAAGAACTTGTCTTATTACACAACGTTAGTAAATGTGTGAATGATTTTGTTATCATGAAATTACGTTATCATGATTATCATTCTTGTCATCCCATAGCCTTCACCCAGTTGTAACTACAGTGTTGTAAGAACTAGTCTTACTACACTTAGTTAGCTCAGGTCGTGAATGATGTCATGAAGTTATGTGGCCATGATCATCATTCTTGTTCTCATTAGTAATTGTCTCGTGTTATCCCATAGTCTTCACCGATTTATAAGCATAGTGTTATAGGAACTTGTCTTATTACACTTAGCTAACTCCGGTGGTGAATGATATTGTGAAATTATATTATCACCATATCATTCTTGTTAGTTGTTGTCATTGTCAGTGTGTTGTCTACTTGATTATCTCATTGTTCATCCATGTAAGAATAATAAGATGTTATAAGACATAACCTTATAACTTGTATTATTCTTATGTGTTGATGAGTCATGAAACTATATTATCATGTTTCATCCTAAGTGTCTGAGTTATGTCATGATCACACAAGCATACATACAATGATAAGCGATAATATAGATAAACAATATTATCTAAATCATAGCAGAATCAATATGTTATACTAAAACATTTAAGTAATTAAAAGAATTAGCATGTTTCTCAGCCCTGAGATTTGAAATCAGTTAAAATTAGAAAAGGGGCGTATGAAATCACCTTGTAGTTTATGTGGTTGACTAAGTACTAACAAGAAATGCACACGCTCGTTGTTGTTCTTGATATTGTTTTCACAATCCTGTATTGATTTCACGATGTTTGTAACTTATAAGTTTAAGTTATAGGTATTTGTGTGTGTGTTTGGGTGTTAACCCTAAAGTTGGCTAACACTTAAAGGTATTTGTTGTTATTTAATCCCCATTCACTTGTGGTGGTATATGCTAACACTTAACCTACTAGATTAATTTAGCATACCATATCTTTATGCTTAACTTGACTTGAACCTTAACATGTTGCAAAAGTTTGATATTCAAATAGTGTCTAAGTATAAAACTTAGGTTTATTGGTCATTTATCTTTATTGCACACATATAACACTTGAAATAATCTGTTTGGTTAGAAAATGTTGATGTAATTAACAAGTCTCAAAGCTTGTTTACTTAATGATCTTTATAAAGGAAATTGGAGTTGTTAGCAAGTTGTCTTAGTAGTTTATTCCACCACCTTTGTAGTAACTTAGAAATCTCCATGCATATTATCAAATATCATTGGATTCAAGGTGTTGGGCACATGGTTCAAGTTGTTAAGCTATGTATGCCGAATGGGATATGTCTAGGCCGAATTGGATTCAAGCTATGTTGTACGAATGGTTCCTGTGGTGTGCTGTCCGATCGAATAAGACCCTGATCGAATGAAGATTATGCCGAACCAGGGTTGTCATCCGAATGGCTTGAGGGTCCGAAAGTGGGTTTCCGTGCGAAAGAGGGCTCATTCGGCCATGCACCCATTCGGTTGAGAAGTTCGGTCGCCAAGCCCTTCCGCTCTATCCCCTTCCGTCCTTGACCCTTCGGCCGTAC
Organism: Mikania micrantha; assembly: GCA_009363875.1. Taxonomy (NCBI): domain Eukaryota; kingdom Viridiplantae; phylum Streptophyta; class Magnoliopsida; order Asterales; family Asteraceae; genus Mikania; species Mikania micrantha. The sequence continues at coordinate 40,397 of SZYD01000410.1, read as the reverse complement.
CAGCTTGGAGGAAGACCCTATTCGGCCCTTGGCCTTTCGGCCGGGCTGGGTGTGCTCATTCAGCCAGGCGCGAACCAGCCGTCCCTCTCACCAGTTCTGGGTTCTAAGCTCCACATATAGTATTACCCACGTTCCTAGGATAATCTAATGTGATTTATCTAAGGTTTTGTGGTGGTTTAAGCCGGTTTTGAAGACGGTTCAACCAAGGGTTACAAAACCCTAAAATCGCCATCTTAAAGCTCGGATTTACCTCGATTCAGATGGGTTTTTGAGCAGATCCTTTGTACTTTCGTGTAGGGGATGATGCTAGCTTCGATTTAGTACTTATTTGCAAGATTTGGTGGAGTATTGAGGGAGATCTTGGTGTTTGAAAGTGGAGAATCTAAAGAGAGAGTGAAAACCGGGAATGGGGTTTTAGAGAGAGTGTGTAATTGAAATAAATGAGAAAGAAGCCTCGGTTTTCGTCTTCGTCGCGTTTCCGGCGCGTAACGCGCGTATTTTTACGGATTTAAATAAATGTTTTATTTTTAGGTTTTTAATGTGGTTATTCCTGGTATATTTTTAATTATTTTATTTTATTATTTTTTGTTCGTTTTGTCGTTTCGTTTCGTCAGATCGTTCCGCCATCGCGTGTATTTGTTCGAATCGTCACCCGAACCAATCCAACGACAGTTTTACTTTCTGATTCTTGTTTTCTTCTTTTCAGTTATCATTCAGAACTTTAAACTCACACATATGTTTGTGTGAATCGTCACCCGCGCAAACACATTGTCAGTTCACCGTTCGTAAACGCTACTGAGCTTATGTGTTGTATTGTACTTCCTCACTGACGGACTTAACTAAACTTGCCTGTTTTCACATTGTTAACATTATATTCACATTGTTTTCTCACTGAGTTGTTGGCCATCTGATTCCTGTCATCTGTGGATATCATATCGCAACCGATATGTTTTGTCATTTGTTTTCACACTGTTGTTTCTCATGAGTTGTTGTACTTAATGTATTTAACTTTTTCACTTAAACACCTACAACTGTTGTTTGTCGTGAGTTGTTGTATTTACTGTATTTAATTTTTCACTTAAACACATACAACTATTGTTTGTTTTCTAAGTCCTGTTGTCACACAACTGTTTACACATTGTATTTACACGCAGTAAATAGTGAAAGTACACGTACCGTACAGACTTGCCGGACGATCAGGTACTGGTTGTCACAATCTCCCCTTGTTAAAGAAATTTCGTCCCGAAATTTAAGCATCATTGCCGGGCACTACTTCTTCAAACAGGTGGGGACACTTTGTCTTCAAGTGATCCTCACTGTCCCAGGTAAATCCTGGTCCGCGCTTGGAGTTCCAACGAACCTTCACGATAGGAACACGGCTTCGTTTCAGTCTCTTGACTACACGATCCATAATCTCTACAGGTTTTTCAATGAAATGTAGTTGTTCATCCACTTGTATCTCTTCCAGAGGTATGACTAACGATTCATCAGCAAGACATCTCTTAAGATTCGATACCTGAAATACATCGTGTACCCCGCTGAGTTCATCAGGAAGTATGAGTCTGTACACCACAAGACCAATCCGTTGAGTTATCTCTAACGGTCCGACATACATTGGTGCTAACTTGCCTTTAGCCCCAAAACGAACCACGCCTTTCCACGGGGACACTTTCAACATGACTCGGTCACCCACTTGGAATTCCAAAGGCTTTCGCCGTTTGTCTGCGTAACTCTTTTGGCGGCTACGTGTTGCTTGTAATCTCTGTTGGATCTGGGCAATCTTATCAGTAGTCTCCTGAATTAGTTTAGGCCCAGTGATTATGTTGTTTCCCACTTCGGTCCAACAAATTGGAGACTGACATTTCCTACCATAGAGTGCTTCGAATGGAGCACATCCAATACTGTTGTGGTAGTTGTTGTTGTAGGAGAATTCGATGAGTGGTAGATGTTTATCCCAACTTCCCCTGAAGTCTAGGATGCATGTCCTCAACATATCCTCTATGGTTTGAATTGTTCGCTCGCTTTGACCATCCGTTTCTGGATGATAAGCAGTGCTCAAGTTAACACTTGTCCCTAAGGATTGTTGTAACACCCCGACCGATGGCGGAAACATCGGGATGCCACGAGGGATGTGTAGATTGTTCATAAGCTCGTGGGCATCTAATTAATTCATCACATATCAATTAATCAACCAAATTAATTACATCAAAAATCATGTTCAGCATGAATTAGTTACATCAAATACATCAAAAGATTTAGCTAAACTAACTATACTCTAGTCTCCAGAATTTCAGTTATTTTTGCTAAGTCCAAGATCCTACGTGATGATGTCCAAAAGATGTAGAGCTACCCTGCTCTACCTACTTCTTCTCGTTCCCTGAAACATGTAGAAAATCAAGTGTCAATTACGAAGTAGTTGGTGAGAAATCATAAGTTTTTATGTATCAAAAATGTTTATAAAATGTTTAAGAAAGATTATAAATAGGTTTATAAAAGTTTATAATTTCCTCTAGAGAATCCACATGTGCACCTGCGAAATAATCCAACACTGCCATAATCCAACAAACACAACATCCAAACAATCCAAGTAATCACATACGCAATAATCACAAATAATTATCCACATATGTTCAACCAATCACATCAATTCAATAAGCATCAATCCTCATAATCATATCAATATAAGTTACCGCGGAGGACCTCAGTCAACTCAATCAACGGTGGAATCATCGCGGAGGACCTCAGTCAACTCAACCAACGATATTCCTATAAGTGTCTTCGTGCACTGCGGAGGACCGTAGTCAACTCAACCAACAGTGGAATCACTGAGGAGGACATTAGTCAACTCACCAACAGTAACTCAATTATTGCGGAGGACCTAACTCAACTCAACAAACAATGACTCACGGATAAGTAATAATCCATCTCAATTCATAATCAATAACAATCCATTAATATGAATATCATATTGATAATCCAGGTGTCACCCATGTGTTATCAAAATAATATTTAAATTGGTATACATGTTCCACCTCAGAGTTTAAAAACAAAATGGTTTAAAAAGGGAGGTTATGAGAACTCACTTGAGTCCTTAGATTCAGCGTTCTCGTAATATGCACGCTCACGTAAGAAGAATCAAAAGCAACTCAGAGATCTGTAATTATCGTGTATTTCATAATCATAAGTGTATGTATTTTAGTGAAATTAAATGTTCGTGAGTGTTTACTTTAAATCGTAAAGTGTTTCGTTAACTTAGTTTATTTATTCTAAGTTACATTGTAACACTTAAGATTTTATCGCTAATCATCATAGAATTGTAATTTAAACTTGTCAATTCTAGTTATCCATTATATGATGATTTTACATGATATTGCATAGGGTTACAATTTGTGAAAATAATAACCTTATACAGTTGTGTTCACCCTTGCATATCCTTACATGCACAATTAAATTATTTGACCATCTTGATTTATTTATTAAAAATCCAATTCAAGTGCTAAAAGATTATATCAAAGTCTTTATCACCAAATGTTTTTCATTATGTAAATTTCCATAATTTAACACCTTTTTTATATATAAAAATATATGGTAGTTCTTTAAAACAATCATTCATGCATGGGTATTCATCTCTCCATTATGTTCTTTTATGTATCCTTAACCTTTGATTAAAATGTTTAGGTTTATTTGCAGCCCTAAATCCAACCACCGCCCCTAGGTTCGCGGCTATGAGTCCGGTCAAGAACATTGGCTCTTTAACTCAAGGTTCGCTGCTTATGGGCTCGGCCCAGTTGCAATTTCCCTTGGCCGGTTATAGGTTCGCTGAGAAGGAAAGAGGTTTGGCTGCTTTAGGGTTCGGGTAATGGGAGGGTTCGGCTGAGAAAAGGTTTAGTCCAGCCTAAGGTTCGTCCCCATAGAGGTTTGCTGATAACACAGGTTTGTGGAAACTGAAGGTTCGGCCAAAAGGGTTATGTTGGGCCGCATGCAGGTTCGCAGCTACATGTTGTTTCCACCCTAGGGTTCGGCCATATCAGGGGTTCGGCTAACCTATGAGGGTTCGCATGAATAAGGTTCGGCTACAAGAGGAGGGTTCGGCCACCATACAACAGGTTCGCCACCTTTAAGGTTTTGCATGGCCAAGGTTCGTGGATGGAATAAGTTCGCAGCAACATGGTTCGGCTACCGCAGGTTCGTTGCTTCTTAAGGTTCGCTAGGTCCAGGTTTGTTGCAATAGGTTCGGCCATCATGAGTAGGTTTTCCAACTGTGGGTTCGCTCAGCCAGGTTCGGCTAGTGAAGAGGTTTGGCCAATTAGGATTTGCTGGTGGTACCAGTTCAGCCGCCATAGAGGTTCGGCTCCCCTTGGGTTCGGCCCTTCATCCTCTTTACCCGAACTCAGTTAATCATCATCATCATCTTCGATCTGTACAAGCTCAACATGGTTTTCCCACTACTCATCCTAGTTGGTTTTAGTGTTATCAAGTGTTAAGATCGGTTAACACATCATTAGTGTATAGGGTTTGTTATCTACAACCAAAAACCGAAAATACAACTATAGATTTACCTCGAAATGTAGACCAAACGTGGGATTTCTTCGTGTCTTCTCGTTCTCCTCGACCTCATGAACGTTTTGGCACCAAGATCTCGTGAATCCATTGAGAGACGAAGAAGATAAGCTAGAGAGAAGGTAGAGAGAGGGGGCGTTTTTGGTGCTAGAGAGAGAAGAAGAAGATGGTGAAATGAGAAAGAAGATATGACTCTTCTTTCTTATACACCGGATTGTCCCCGCGTGCTCGGTCTCGTTATATCGCGTTAAAAACTAATAAATGCTCGATTCATTTCGTAAAGTATATTTAAAACATAAAACGTTGGAAATAATAGATTACGTTTTAAATAAAATGCTTTTAATTAAATTATTTCGTAAAATGATTTCGTTTAATCTCGTTAAATAATTTATTTAATAACTGATTTATTCAAATTTGTTTTAGGTTGTGATTCCTAATAAACGTTATTAAATCCCTTTTCTTATTTTTAATATCGTTAGATATTATTCCGTTATCTCGTCGAAACGCGTTACTTACGTACGTATTCGTAAAGATCGTCACCTTTCCGAATCCAACGCTCGTATCGTATTTCTATTAGATTTACGATTTATGAAATATCGTTTCAGAATATTATTCCCAATAATTATATTCGTGTGAATCGTCACCCACGCGAATACATTATTAAGTTAATATTTCTGAAATTACATTCGCGTTTAATTTATGTTCGTAACCTCACCATTGCCTATTCATTTCCAATATTGTTTCATTATTTTATTATCTTAATATTATAAATTCCCAATCCAAATCCCACTAAACCATATCACTGACACATCCGTGATAGACCAAAATATGCATATGTATAGGGCATATGTAGGGGTCAGTCGCAACTGCCCCAGCCACCGTCCCACCGCTATTTCGATAAACCATGACCATGTGTCCTTGACTTTGTTTAGCAACCAAACAATAACAAACTCCTAATTCCTTTCCATTCCAAACCACAATCCATACTTTGTGAATTCAACTGCGATAAACTCTCTGGTCCTGTTTAGTTGTGTTTCAACTAAACTTCCCATGGTTTATGCATATAATAATATGTTCTCAATATGTATACCAATATTAGTAATAACATCGAATAATGCATCATCATTAATAATTATCATACCAGGTCGTAACAGTACAATCAAGCATGTACGGACAACCCGAAATACAGTGATGTTACAATTGTTGCAGTGATTGCCAGAACCGCGATGTAAATTGACTGTCCTGGTCAGAAATAATAGATAATGTCACACCATGTCGTACTACTATTTCATCGAAATAAAGTCTTGCTAGCTTCTCCATCTTGTAGTTTTCTCTGATTGGTAAAAAGTGAGCGGACTTTGTCAATCGATCAATAATGACCCATATGGAATCATGTCCGCGGGAAGTACGGGGTAGCTTGGTAATAAAATCCATAGATATTTGTTCCCGCTTCCATTGTGGTATCTCTGGTTGCTCCAGCAAACCTGACGGTTTCTGGTGTTCAGCTTTGACCTTGGCACATGTGAGGCACTTACCAACATAAGTAGCCACATCTTTCTTCATACCCGGCCACCAATAAAATGACCTAAGATCTTGGTACATCTTATCGGCACCAGGATGAACAGAATAACGTGTTTTGTGTGCCTCGTCAAGAATGAGTGTTTGAAGTTCATCTACTGTCGGGATCCAAACACGATCCTGAAAACAGATAACTCCATCTTGTTTTGTCTCAAAGTGTTTCTCGGCTCCACAATCGAGCTCGTTTCTCAAATTGTTTCTTGCCATTGCCTCTTGTTGTGCTTGTAGTATTTGATCTCTCAGACTTGTTTGCACAGTCATTCCCATTGCTCTAACGCGCAAATGTTTGACTATTTCCTTCCGGCTCAAAGCGTCTGCAACAACATTCGCTATGCCCGGATGGTATGTGATCACACAATCGTAATCGTTCAGGAGCTCGACCCAACGTCTCTGTCACATGTTAAGCTCCTTTTGATCAAATATGTGCTATAAACTGTTGTGATCTGTGAAGATAGTGCATTTGGTACCGTACAGGTAATGCCTCCAGATCTTTAGAGCAAAGACAACAGCTCCCAGTTCTAAGTCATGTGTTGTGTAGTTCTTCTCATGGATCTTCAACTGTCTTGATGCGTAGGAAATAACTTTGTCTCATTGCATTAAAACACAACCGAGTCCCTGACGGAAAGCATCACAATATACTACAAAGTCATCATTGCCCTCTGGGAGTGTTAAGATTGGAGCATTGCACAACCTTTGTTTCAGTGTTTGGAACGCCTCTTCTTGTTTCTATGTCCACACGAATGGTTCACTCTTCTGTGTCAGCTTTGTGAGAGGCAAGGCTATCTTAGAGAAATTCGAGATGAATCTCCTATCATAACCCACCAATCCTAGAAATGATCGGATATCTGTTGGTTTTGTGGGCACGTCCCAGCCCTTGATTGCTTAAATCTTGGCAGGATCTACATGAATACCATTGCTGTTAATCACATGACCCAAGAATTGAACTTCTCTTAACCAAAATTCACACATGGAGAATTTGGCATAAAGTTGTTCGTTCTTCAGAAGTTCCAAGATTTTCTTGAGATGTCGTTCATGTTCCTTCTCACTTCTTGAGTAGATCAGTATATCATCAATAAAGACGATAACAAACTGATCTAGATATGGCTTGCACACCCGGTTCATTAGATCCATGAACACTGCCGGTGCGTTTGTCAATTTGAATGGCATCACCATGAATTCGTAGTGACCGTATCGGGTACGAAAGGTCTTCTTGGGTATGTCTTCCTCTTGAATCCGGAGCTGGTGATAACCTGATCGCAGGTTTATCTTTGAGAAGTACTGAGCACCCTGTAACTGATCAAACAAATCATCAAACCTCGGTAACGGGTACCGATTCTTGATAGTGAGTTTGTTGAGCTCTCTGTAATCGATACACATTCTGAAGGATCCATCCTTTTTCATGAAAAACAGAACCGGAGCTCCCCATGGTGAGAAACTCGGTCGAATGAATCCCTTGTCTAGTAGTTCTTGTAGTTGATTGGACAGTTCCTGCATTTCTGATGGTGCCAGTCTATAAGGAGACATAGCCACAGGAACCGCTCCAGGAATTAAATCAATTCGAAACTGCACCGATCGCTCCGGTGGCAGTCCCGGTAGATCGCCCGGAAACACTTCCTCAAAGTCTTTCGCAACCGGTATATCTTGAATCTTGATTGCTTTCTTGTCTTTTTTCACAACGTTAGCTAGGAACGCGATACACTGTTTCCTTAGACACTTGCGTGCCTTCATACACGATATTATCTTGACACTGCGATTTGCTTGATGTCCATGAATTTCCAAGACCTGATTGTTCTCCACTGGAATACATAGTAGCTTTTCGAAACAGACGAATTTAACTCTGTTAAGAGATAACCAATCCATTCCGACGATGATATTAAAACTGCCCAGGTCCATCGGTATCAAATCGATGGAGAATGTATGATCACCAAGTGTTAGCGAGCAGTTCCTAAGTACTGTGTTAACTGTTATCTGTTTGCCATTTGCTATCTCAATAGTATAAGGGGAGTCCAAAGATTCCACAACATGTGGTAGCTGATGCTTTAAGTAGAAAAGACACATCAACAAGACGGGTTCGCGCACTTATGATAACGATACATACTGACTTACCTGATAAGGTATGCAGTGCTCAGCTCGAGGCCTTGAAAAAGGAAAACTTGGTACAGGAATCCTTACGAGGAATGGAAGAACAATTGGATGTTAAACCTGATGGAATTCGTTATTTTATTCATCGACTTTGGATACCATTGCATGGAGGTTTGAGGGAGCTCGTGATGGATGAAGCACACAAGTCCAGGTATTCAGTCCATCCGGGATCAGACAAGATGTATCATGACTTGAAGGCACTGTATTGGTGGCCTCACATGAAAGCTGACATTGCTAAGTAAGTTAGCAAATGTTTGACTTGTTCGAAAGTCAAAGTTGAATACCAGAAGCCATCTGGTTTACTGCAACAACCAGAGATACCAATGTGGAAATGAGAACATATTTCGATGGACTTCATTACTAAGTTACCCCGTACACCGAGTGGTTGTTATACGATATGGGTAATTGTCGATCGATTAACGAAATCTGCACATTTCTTGGCAATCAAGGAAACCAACAAGATGGAGAAACTGACTCGCATTTACATCAAGGAAGTGGTAGCACGGCATGGCGTGCCAATCTCTATCATATCAGATCGAGATGCTCGATTTACTTCCAACTTTTGGAAATCACTCCATAAGTCATTGGGAACTCGTTTGGATATGAGTACCGCCTATCATCCACAGACAGACGGTCAGAGTGAATGTACGATTCAAACACTCGAGGATATGTTACGAGCTTGTGTAATTGACTTTGGTGATAGCTGGGAAAATCACTTATCGTTAGTGGAATTCTCTTACAACAATAGTTATCATACAAGTATTCAGGCAGCACCGTTTGAAGCTTTGTATGGTCGCAAATGTCGTTCACCAGTTTGTTGGGCTGAAATTGGTGACAGTCAGATTACAGGGCCTGAACTAGTGCACGAGACGACAGAGAAGATAGTTCAAATCCGGAACCGTATGGCAACGGCCCGGGATCGACAGAAGAGTTATGCTGACAAACGTCGTAAGCCGTTGGAATTTCAAGTAGGAGACCGAGTTCTTCTAAAGGTATCACCTTGGAAAGGTGTGATACGATTCGGCAAGCGCGGAAAGCTTAGTCCATGTTACGTAGGACCTTTTGAGATCCTGAAAAGGATTGGTCCGGTTGCGTATCAACTCAAATTACCGGATGAACTCAGTGGAGTTCATGATGTCTTTCACGTATCGAACTTAAAGAAATGTCTTTCTGATGAGACATTGATTGTACCGTTGGAAGAAATACAAGTAGACGAACAGTTACGATTCATTGAAGAACCAGCAGAAATCATGGACCGAGAGGTCAAACAACTTAAGCAAAGCAAGATTCCGATAGTCAAAGTTCGGTGGAATTCAAGACGTGGTCCTGAATTCACATGGGAACGGGAAGACCAAATGATGAAGAAGTATCCTCATCTGTTCAAAACAGCAACTACAAACATTGAGAGCGCACGTTAAATTTCGGGACGAAATTTCCTTCAACAATGGGATGACGTGATGCTTCACACATCAACACTTCGGATTTTGAACTGTAAGCACAAACACTTTATTCAATTGGTTTTGTTACAAACATTTGTGCTACATTACATTTTATACATTTTATGTGCTACATTTCATATGTTACATGTTATGGTAGTACATGCATGATTAGTTACACACATTTTGCTATGTGCGGGGTTGCATAGTACAAATAGTTACAGACACTCACTATGTGTGAGGTTACATAGCACAGCATGATCAAACACAAACAGTCACAGTTAGGTGAACTAACTAGTGTACACGCAAACAGTCACATTGAACGATCACACTTAGTTGTGATGTTGCAAGCATTAGATTTTGTGTGTGAGTACACACAAGCATACAGAATGATCAAACCACACCAACACTTACAATTTAAACTCGTAAGTAGTTTCCTAACTACTCCTAATATTTACTAATTTTCGGGACGAAAATTCTTTCAACAAGGGGATGATGTGACAATCCGGTATTTTCGAATTAACCTCGTTAACCCTCGTAGGCCCAATTGTACCTTATGAGGCCCAAATGGATAGAATGTAGGCCCGATTGTACCTTATGAGGCCCAATTGGATAGAAGGTAGGCCCAATTGTATTTATGAGGCCCAAAAGGATTAATCTAGCCCAATGATGTTCCAATTGGCCCAATTAGTGATAATTCGGGATTTTTGGTTCAACTTTGTTAACCGAAATGTGATGTTATTGCACGAAATTATGTGAAATCAAACTATAAGGGTTAGAATGAAACAAAACAAGGTTATAAAACACTTAGATTACAAGGATTAAGAGTGTAATATACTAAGTCATTGAATTTTGACTTTAGAGAGTCAAAATTCGGATTTTATGATCATTAAACCGAAATTTCATGACTTCAAGAGGTTACAGTCGAATTAAACCTCAATAATCATCAGGAATATGATTATTAGTAACTGTCATACATTATGGGAGCACTTTATTGTCGAATTAAACTCAATTGGTAGTGTAAAAGTCGTAACCGATACTAGCTAGCATCAAATTCATAGAGCCCAAACGAAATGCGCACAATTGCACATTCCTAAACTTCCATCGGCACTTTTAGAAGATTTCTCATACAATCAATTGAGCAAAGAAGCTGCGAAGAGAAGGATTAAATCTTGAAGTGGCCGAAACTAGGGTTCTAAGTGAACTACATCGAATCAGCATCAAACGAGGTAAAAATCGACTTCTATACAAGCTAAGCATACCGATTTAGAGAAACCCTATGTTAATTTCGATCCTTAACATCGAATTGTAAGAATTCGATCACTAGGGTTTATATCATAAACCGATTTGGGGGTTTCCGACTTAAGGTGTATAAAAATCGAATTAAACCTTTCAGAGAGTTTAGAAATTCATTCTTAAATGATAAACCCATATCAATTTTATCTAAAAACAACGAGTACTAGGATTTCGATAACTAGGGTTCATGTAAGAGACGGATTTGGGGGTTGTTGATCAATCATGTTTAAGAATCAAATTGAATGATATCTGTAGTTTCAGAAGATTCCGACTAATGATAATACTATGGTGATTTCATCTAATTTCAATGAATTGATGGATTTCGAGTGTTAGGGTTCTTGATCCAAACTGATTTGGGGGTTTCGATGAAAACCGGTTTGAGAATCAAATTAAATAGTATAGATAGATTCAGAGGTTTCCGATCAAGCAAATTATTATATTAATTTCAATTAGGAGCAGTGAATCAAATGATTTTTGAATCCTAGGGTTCTTAGGTATTCACGGGTTGGGGTTTCGAACTAATAGGACTTGTTATTTGAATTAAATATCACAGTTAAGCTCGAAAATTTATATAGGATGAAAACCCTATGAATTCGTGAATTGGCATGATCGAATTTAGCTCGATTGAAATGAGATTCAAACCGTTCGAACCCGACTCTGTTAAGGACTGAATTGGGACTCTAAATTGGGTCTATGGCTGAATTAAAAGTCACCCCTGGTTCGCATGAGTCTCTGGAACAAAAGCCCTAACATATCGGGTTCGGTCTTAGTCGAATTGGTAGCCAATTGAATTCATAAGGATTAGATTATAAGAAGCAAAAGGGAAACTGTTTAAGGGGAAGTTAAAACAATTTAATTGTGAATTCTAATGCGATTCCCTAGCGGGCTTGACTGGTAATGAGCGTGTGTTTGGAGTGGGGGGTCGCGGGTTCGAATCCGAGGCTCCACTGGTTTTGTCATTTAAACCAATTTTTGATGTTTTAGTCATAACTTACTCGTTTTAACTCCGATTCGACTCGTTCGAATTGCGTTAGAACCAGAATTCAATTCCGAACACATTTGAATAATAAAATTCACATTTTAGACCAAAACCGTAATCGCGTATAATTACGGTTATTTAAATAAAATCATACGTGGTTTTATTTAAATGATTTCAAGGGCACGCGTATATACGTATGCGTATTCCTAACACTCTAACATACGTGTGTTGACACGTATGTGATTTCAAGCACAAAACGATTATCCGAATAACACTAGGTTATTGTTAAAACACAGGTTCTTCGTAGGAGGATTTTCTACACGAGTTAAGTGTGTTTGATCATTCTGCAACAATCAAAGGTGCGTACACGGCCCCTTTCTTATTTTAACTGTTTTGGGGGAGAAAACATGTGCAACAAACATTTTTAGATACATATCACTTGCATGAGTTAGCTGTTTACATTATGTGCCAACATAGCATTACAAGTCCTTACACTTCGAACCGTTTAGTTTGCCGTAGCGCAAAGCGTGGTAGTTGGAAATAGATCTATTAGGTTTGACAAACCTCACTTGGTAGATGGGATCTACGAAAGTGTTTGACTGACCAAACACTCATTACTATTGTTTGTGCTAGACAATAGTGGCAAGGCAAAACATGCGATAGCATGCACTAGTCAGCTTCGGTGTTTACCACTTATGTAAATAGTATAAATGACTAGCTATCATGACTATGCATGTGTGATTATGTTATCTGCAAACTTTATATTCAAACTGTTGTTTTAAACATTGTGAATGCTTAAACCTGTGTTATGCACCAACCTTTTTGTTGACTTGATTTACATGTTTTCTCAGGACGCTAAGGTACACAAGAAAGTAGGCATGGACTAGGAGATCGAGTCGCATGCATGTCTTTACATTATAGTTATTTGGATATGAACATTTGAAAACTTTGCATTGTAATCTACAGTTTACAACTGTTATTATTTTAAAACACTTCCGCAAACTTTGAAAACTTTGATGTTACAGTTTTAGACCAAAGTATGTTTTGAAATTCATATAGAGGTCTTCGTTATGTCTAAGGATCTGAGATCCTGGTTTGTCATGTTCCCAAACGGTATGATTCCGTTAGTTGAAGATTGGGGGTGTGACAGATTGGTATCAGAGACATTGGTTATAGCGAACTAGGTTTGCATTTCTAGACTTAGACTATGACTGTTAGACATTAGACACGCATACTTACACATATCACTTAGAAATTACATATGGCATTATGTGATAGACTTGCTTACACATTCCAGGGCACTGCACTTACATATGGTATTATGTAACAGGCATGGCATCTTCATCATCAGCACCATACATATACATTGATGATTCGGAGGATGAGGAGCCGATAGTTCCAGCACCACCATCATCACCAGCACCACCTATCCCATCTCCTCCACCATCTGAGAGAGATGATTCAGACCCTGAGGAGGATCCGGAGGAGGATCCGGATGAGGACCCGGAGGAGGATCCGGATGAGGACCCGGATGAGGATCCGGAGGAGGAGCCAGCTGAGGGTACTCAGGAGATTCCTGCTGAGGGACCTTCTACTCATCCACCACCTGCATTGGATGATCCTGAGCCTAAGAGGCAACGAACTGATTCTGAGGAGATTGCCAAACTACGTGAGGACTTGTACTAGGCAAATGATAGGATTGAGTACAATGTTCGGGAGCTCTGGGATGCGAATGAAAGACAAGATAACCTTGCCCACCTGGTTAATGATATGCGAGATGAGATCATCCATTTGATTGGTCATCTTCAAGATTCTGAGAACCGAGCTGAGATTCTGGAAGGCAGACTTGTAGCCTTGGAGGATTTGGTGGTCTCGGAGAATGAAGAAGAGGATGAAGAGGATGAAGAGGAGGAACCAGCACCAGCTGTTGATTCTGATCCTGAATCCACTATCGATGATCCAGAGGACTGATTTAGTTAGACTTATTAGGGGCGGGTTGTGTCCCTACATTAGATGTTTGGAAAATTTATGTTTTGATTTTGAAAGTATTGTACTCAAATCAGATTATTATCTATTGAAAATTTTTACTTATTGCCAACAGTTGTATTGATTTCTACATTACATGTTTGTTGTTTGTGGTATTGTTTACACATGTCACATTGGACTTTGATAACGCTCTAACACTTCTTTTAACTAGGAAGATAATGGCCGAGGGGAACGTACAGATGACAGTTGCTGAGCTCAATGAGCTGATTAATAACAGGGTCACAGAGGCTATCGCGAACTACGCTCAGACACACAATACAGGGCCACATGGTCTAGCAGGAGGGTTGGTGAATCCACCTGTTTGCACGTTCAAGATGTTCTTGGACTGCAAGCCACATAACTTCAAAGGATCGGAAGGAGCCATTGGACTCCTACGATGGATTGAGAAAGCAGAATCCGTATTCGAAATGTGCAACTGTCCTGATGAGAGTAAAGTAAAGTATGCTACGGGAACGTTGGAGGGTCCAGCATTGGCTTGGTGGAACTCGAATGTTCAGAATTTGGGATTGGGTGAGGCCAACGCCTTAACCTGGAATGGATTCAAGACTTTACTACAGGAGGAGTACTGTCCTCGCAGTGAGATACGAAAACTGGAGGAGGAGTATTGGCATTTAAAGATGGAAGGGTCAAACATCGAGGAGCACACGACTCGATCACATGAACTGGCCAGACTGCTACCTCACATGGCTACTCCGGCTAGTAAGTGGATAGAGAGGTACATAGGAGGATTGGTGCCTCAGATCCAGGGATTGGTCACTTCTGCAAATCCTACAACAATTCAACAAGCTGTTCGTTTAGCGCACCAACTGACTGATCAGGCAGTGTTACAGGGGACTCTGCCTAAACGAACATCAGCTACTAAGGTGGGAGACCACAAGAGAAAGTGGGAAAGCAGCAACACCAAGAATTTCAATCAACAGCCGTTTCAGCAGAACCGGAAGCAAGATTCAAACAAGTCTTACCACAATTCGAATAGTGGTGAGCAGTCATCATCGTCAGGAGGTTATATTGGTAAACATCCAAAGTGCAACAGGTGTGGATTTCATCATGCGGTAAATCAGTGTGATAAAGTTAAGTGTCAACGGTGTGGTAAGGTTGGGCATGCAGCTAAGGATTGCCGCGGAGAGCTGCAAAACAATTCCAACAATCAGAATAACAACCAGAACAACGCACAGAAGGGTTGTTTTGAGTGTGGTAAGATGGGGCACTTTAAAAAGGATTGCCCACAACTCAAGAAAGGCGGGGATAACAATGCAAATGGCAACGACAACGGTAACGGCAATGGCACTAATAACAACAACAATAACAACAATGGTGCTAGGGGCAGGGCGTTTGTGATTGGAGGAAGACAGGCACGGGAGGATCCCAACATTGTCACGGGTACGTTCCTCTTAAATAATCACTATGCCTCTATGTTATTTGACACTGGTGCCGATCGGAGTTTTGTATCTAGTTCACTTGCTAACTTGCTAAATGTTAGTCCCACTGCCTTAGATAGTCCATACACTGTAGAATTAGCTGATGGCAAGTTAATTGTAGTGGAACATATTCTTAAGGGATGTATCCTTGATTTGATGGGTCAAACATTAGAAATTGATCTTATGCCTATTGCCTTAGGCAGTTTTGATGTAGTCATTGGCATGGACTGGTTGTCCAAACACCAGGCTGAAATAGTATGCCACGAAAAGGTCGTTTGTATACCTCTTTCGCATGGAGAGACATTGTATGTACAAGGCGAGAAGAGCAGTACGCCACTGCGTCTCATATCTTGTATGAAAGCACACAAATGTCTGCGGAAAGGTCATACGACAGTTATAGCACTTATAACTGAAAAGCCGGTAGCTGAGAAGAAGATTGAAGATATTCCAGTAGTTTGTGAATTTCCGGAGGTATTTCCAGAAGACTTGCCGGGATTACCGCCTATCAGGCAGGTGGAATTCTGAATCGACCTTACACCAGATGCAACACCGATAGCTAGGGCGCCTTATCGACTTGCACCGTCAGAGATGCAAGAGTTATCTACACAACTGCAAGAGTTGTTGGATAAGGGCTTCATACGACCTAGTTTTTCACCGTGGGGAGCTCCAGTCTTATTTGTTAAAAAGAAGGATGGGACTTTCCGTATGTGCATCGATTACCGGGAACTTAACAAGGTTACTACCAAAAACCGGTATCCGTTACCCAGAATTGACGATCTGTTCGATCAGTTGCAAGGTTCGAGTTACTACTCGAAGATTGATCTCAGATCGGGTTATCATCAACTAAGAGTTCAAGAAGAAGATATTCCGAAGACAGCATTCAGGACGCGCTATGGCCATTATGATTTCTTGGTCATGCCATTTGGTTTGACAAACGCTCCAGCTGTATTCATGGATCTCATGAATCGTGTTTGTAAACCTTACCTTGATAAGTTTGTCATTGTTTTCATTGATGACATTCTCATCTATTCTCAAACTGAAGAGGAACATGCTGAACATCTTCGATTACTGTTGGAATTATTGAAACAAGAGAAACTATACACTAAGTTCTCAAAATGTGACTTTTGGATGCGAGAAGTTCAATTCCTAGGTCATATAGTCAACGAAAAGGGCATACATGTTGATCCAGCAAAGATTGAAGCGATTAAGAATTGGGAAGCGCCAAAGACCCCTACCGAGGTACGACAATTCCTTGGTTTGGCGGGTTATTACCGAAGATTCATTGAGGAATTCTCAAAGATCGCTCAACCACTTACAGCTCTTACGCATAAGGGAACAAAGTATAACTGGACGGATAAACAGGAAGCTGGATTCCAGTTATTGAAACAGAAACTCTGCAGTGCACCGATTCTGTCCTTACCAGAAGGGACGGAAGACTTTGTGGTGTACTGTGATGCATCTACACAGGGTTTGGGATGTGTGTTGATGCAACGTGATAAAGTGATTGCTTATGCTTCAAGACAACTACGACCACACGAAAAGAATTACACTACTCATGACTTTGAGTTAGGAGCAGTGGTTTTTGCTTTGAAGATTTGGAGGCATTACTTGTATGGAACTAAGTGTACTATTTACACTGATCATAAGAGTTTGCAACATATCTTTGATCAGAAGGAGCTTAATATGAGACAGCGACGATGGGTTGAGTTGTTGAACGACTACGAATGCGCGATAAAGTATCACCCGGGAAAAGCTAATGTGGTAGCTGATGCTTTAAGTAGAAAAGACACATCAACAAGACGGGTTCGCGCACTTATGATAACGATACATACTGACTTACCTGATAAGGTACGCAGTGCTCAGCTCGAGGCCTTGAAAAAGGAAAACTTGGTACAGGAATCCTTACGAGGAATGGAAGAACAATTGGATGTTAAACCTGATGGAATTCGTTATTTTATTAATCGACTTTGGATACCATTGCATGGAGGTTTGAGGGAGCTCGTGATGGATGAAGCACACAAGTCCATGTATTCAGTCCATCTGGGATCAGACAAGATGTATCATGACTTGAAGGCACTGTATTGGTGGCCTCACATGAAAGCTGACATTGCTAAGTAAGTTAGCAAATGTTTGACTTGTTCGAAAGTCAAAGTTGAATACCAGAAGCCATCTGGTTTACTGCAACAACCAGAGATACCAATGTGGAAATGGGAACATATTTCGATGCACTTCATTACTAAGTTACCCCGTACACCGAGTGGTTGTTATACGATATGGGTAATTGTCGATCGATTAACGAAATCTGCACATTTCTTGGCAATCAAGGAAACCAACAAGATGGAGAAACTGACTCGCATTTACATCAAGGAAGTGGTAGCACGGCATGGCGTGCCAATCTCTATCATATCAGATCGAGATGCTCGATTTACTTCCAACTTTTGGAAATCACTCCATAAGTCATTGGGAACTCGTTTGGATATGAGTACCGCCTATCATCCACAGACAGACGGTCAGAGTGAATGTACGATTCAAACGCTCGAGGATATGTTACGTGCTTGTGTAATTGACTTTGGTGATAGCTGGGAAAATCACTTACCGTTAGTGGAATTCTCTTACAACAATAGTTATCATACAAGTATTCAGGCAGCACCGTTTGAAGCTTTGTATGGTCGCAAATGTCGTTCACCAGTTTGTTGGGCTGAAATTGGTGACAGTCAGATTACAGGGCCTGAACTAGTGCACGAGACGACAGAGAAGATAGTTCAAATCCGGAACCGTATGGCAGCGGCCCGGGATCGACAGAAGAGTTATGCTGACAAACGTCGTAAGCCATTGGAATTTCAAGTAGGAGACCGAGTTCTTCTAAAGGTATCACCTTGGAAAGGTGGGATACGATTCGGCAAGCGCGGAAAGCTTAGTCCACGTTACGTAGGACCTTTTGATATCCTGAAAAGGATTGGTCCGGTTGCGTATCAACTCAAATTACCGGATGAACTCAGTGGAGTTCATGATGTCTTTCACGTATCGAACTTAAAGAAATGTCTTTCTGATGAGACATTGATTGTACCGTTGGAAGAAATACAAGTAGACGAACAGTTACGATTCATTGAAGAACCAGCAGAAATCATGGACCGAGAGGTCAAACAACTTAAGCAAAGCAAGACTCCGATAGTCAAAGTTCGGTGGAATTCAAGACGTGGTCCTGAATTCACATGGGAACGGGAAGACCAAATGATGAAGAAGTATCCTCATCTGTTCAAAACAGCAACTACAAACATTGATAGCGCACGTTAAATTTCGAGACGAAATTTCCTTCAACAAGGGGATGACGTGATGCTTCACACATCAACACTTCGGATTTTGAACTGTAAGCACAAACACTTTATTCAATTGGTTTTGTTACAAACATTTGTGCTACATTACATTTTATACATTTTATGTGCTACATTTCATATGTTACATGTTATGGTAGTACATGCATGATTAGTTACACACATTTTGCTATGTGCGGGGTTGCATAGTACAAATAGTTACAGACACTCACTATGTGTGAGGTTACATAGCACAGCATGATCAAACACAAACAGTCACAGTTAGGTGAACTAACTAGTGTACACGCAAACAGTCACATTGAACGATCACACTTAGTTGTGATGTTGCAAGCATTAGATTTTGTGTGTGAGTACACACAAGCATACAGAATGATCAAACCACACCAACACTTACAATTTAAACTCGTAAGTAGTTTCCTAACTACTCCTAATATTTACTAATTTTCGGGACGAAAATTCTTTCAACAAGGGGATGATGTGACAATCCGGTATTTTCGAATTAACCTCGTTAACCCTCGTAGGCCCAATTGTACCTTATGAGGCCCAAATGGATAGAATGTAGGCCCGATTGTACCTTATGAGGCCCAATTGGATAGAAGGTAGGCCCAATTGTATTTATGAGGCCCAAAAGGATTAATCTAGCCCAATGATGTTCCAATTGGCCCAATTAGTGATAATTCGGGATTTTTGGTTCAACTTTGTTAACCGAAATGTGATGTTATTGCACGAAATTATGTGAAATCAAACTATAAGGGTTAGAATGAAACAAAACAAGGTTATAAAACACTTAGATTACAAGGATTAAGAGTGTAATATACTAAGTCATTGAATTTTGACTTTAGAGAGTCAAAATTCGGATTTTATGATCATTAAACCGAAATTTCATGACTTCAAGAGGTTACAGTCGAATTAAACCTCAATAATCATCAGGAATATGATTATTAGTAACTGTCATACATTATGGGAGCACTTTATTGTCGAATTAAACTCAATTGGTAGTGTAAAAGTCGTAACCGATACTAGCTAGCATCAAATTCATAGAGCCCAAACGAAATGCGCACAATTGCACATTCCTAAACTTCCATCGGCACTTTTAGAAGATTTCTCATACAATCAATTGAGCAAAGAAGCTGCGAAGAGAAGGATTAAATCTTGAAGTGGCCGAAACTAGGGTTCTAAGTGAACTACATCGAATCAGCATCAAACGAGGTAAAAATCGACTTCTATACAAGCTAAGCATACCGATTTAGAGAAACCCTATGTTAATTTCGATCCTTAACATCGAATTGTAAGAATTCGATCACTAGGGTTTATATCATAAACCGATTTGGGGGTTTCCGACTTAAGGTGTATAAAAATCGAATTAAACCTTTCAGAGAGTTTAGAAATTCATTCTTAAATGATAAACCCATATCAATTTTATCTAAAAACAACGAGTACTAGGATTTCGATAACTAGGGTTCATGTAAGAGACGGATTTGGGGGTTGTTGATCAATCATGTTTAAGAATCAAATTTAATGATATCTGTAGTTTTAGAAGATTCCGACTAATGATAATACTATGGTGATTTCATCTAATTTCAATGAATTGATGGATTTCGAGTGTTAGGGTTCTTGATCCAAACTGATTTGGGGGTTTCGATGAAAACCGGTTTGAGAATCAAATTAAATAGTATAGATAGATTCAGAGGTTTCCGATCAAGCAAATTATTATATTAATTTCAATTAGGAGCAGTGAATCAAATGATTTTTGAATCCTAGGGTTCTTAGGTATTCACGGGTTGGGGTTTCGAACTAATAGGACTTGTTATTTGAATTAAATATCACAGTTAAGCTCGAAAATTTATATAGGATGAAAACCCTATGAATTCGTGAATTGGCATGATCGAATTTAGCTCGATTGAAATGAGATTCAAACCGTTCGAACCCGACTCTGTTAAGGACTGAATTGGGACTCTAAATTGGGTCTATGGCTGAATTAAAAGTCACCCCTGGTTCGCATGAGTCTCTGGAACAAAAGCCCTAACATATCGGGTTCGGTCTTAGTCGAATTGGTAGCCAATTGAATTCATAAGGATTAGATTATAAGAAGCAAAAGGGAAACTGTTTAAGGGGAAGTTAAAACAATTTAATTGTGAATTCTAATGCGATTCCCTAGCGGGCTTGACTGGTAATGAGCGTGTGTTTGGAGTGGGGGGTCGCGGGTTCGAATCCGAGGCTCCACTGGTTTTGTCATTTAAACCAATTTTTGATGTTTTAGTCATAACTTACTCGTTTTAACTCCGATTCGACTCGTTCGAATTGCGTTAGAACCAGAATTCAATTCCGAACACATTTGAATAATAAAATTCACATTTTAGACCAAAACCGTAATCGCGTATAATTACGGTTATTTAAATAAAATCATACATGGTTTTATTTAAATGATTTCAAGGGCACGCGTATATACGTATGCGTATTCCTAACACTCTAACATACGTGTGTTGACACGTATGTGATTTCAAGCACAAAACGATTATCCGAATAACACTAGGTTATTGTTAAACACAGGTTCTTCGTAGGAGGATTTTCTACACGAGTTAAGTGTGTTTGATCATTCTGCAACAATCAAAGGTGCGTACACGGCCCCTTTCTTATTTTAACTGTTTTGGGGGAGAAAACATGTGCAACAAACATTTTTAGATACATATCACTTGCATGAGTTAGCTGTTTACATTATGTGCCAACATAGCATTACAAGTCCTTACACTTCGAACCGTTTAGTTTGCCGTAGCGCAAAGCGTGGTAGTTGGAAATAGATCTATTAGGTTTGACAAACCTCACTTGGTAGATGGGATCTACGAAAGTGTTTGACTGACCAAACACTCATTACTATTGTTTGTGCTAGACAATAGTGGCAAGGCAAAACATGCGATAGCATGCACTAGTCAGCTTCGGTGTTTACCACTTATGTAAATAGTATAAATGACTAGCTATCATGACTATGCATGTGTGATTATGTTATCTGCAAACTTTATATTCAAACTGTTGTTTTAAACATTGTGAATGCTTAAACCTGTGTTATGCACCAACCTTTTTGTTGACTTGATTTACATGTTTTCTCAGGACGCTAAGGTACACAAGAAAGTAGGCATGGACTAGGAGATCGAGTCGCATGCATGTCTTTACATTATAGTTATTTGGATATGAACATTTGAAAACTTTGCATTGTAATCTACATTTTACAACTGTTATTATTTTAAAACGCTTCCGCAAACTTTGAAAACTTTGATGTTACAGTTTTAGACCAAAGTATGTTTTGAAATTCATATAGAGGTCTTCGTTATGTCTAAGGATCTGAGATCCTGGTTTGTCATGTTCCCAAACGGTATGATTCCGTTAGTTGAAGATTGGGGGTGTGACAGATTGGTATCAGAGACATTGGTTATAGCGAACAAGGTTTGCATTTGTAGACTTAGACTATGACTGTTAGACATTAGACACGCATACTTACACATATCACTTAGAAATTACATATGGCATTATGTGATAGACTTGCTTACACATTCCAGGGCACTGCACTTACATATGGTATTATGTAACAGGCATGGCATCTTCATCATCAGCACCATACATATACATTGATGATTCGGAAGATGAGGAGCCGATAGTTCCAGCACCACCATCATCACCAGCACCACCTATCCCATCTCCTCCACCATCTGAGGAGATGATTTAGACCCTGAGGAGGATCCGGAGGAGGATCCGGATGAGGACCCGGAGGAGGATCCGGATGAGGACCCGGATGAGGATCCGGAGGAGGAGCCAGCTGAGGGTACTCAGGAGATTCCTGCTGAGGGACCTTCTACTCATCCACCACCTGCATTGGATGATC
Organism: Mikania micrantha; assembly: GCA_009363875.1. Classification (NCBI taxonomy): domain Eukaryota; kingdom Viridiplantae; phylum Streptophyta; class Magnoliopsida; order Asterales; family Asteraceae; genus Mikania; species Mikania micrantha. The sequence continues at coordinate 17,736 of SZYD01000410.1, read as the reverse complement.
CTGAGCCTAAGAGGCAACGGACTGATTCTGAGGAGATTGCCAAACTACGTGAGGACTTGTACTAGGCAAATGATAGGATTGAGTACAATGTTCGGGAGCTCTGGGATGCGAATGAAAGACAAGATAACCTTGCCCACCTGGTTAATGATATGCGAGATGAGATCATCCATTTGATTGGTCGTCTTCAAGATTCTGAGAACCGAGCTGAGATTCTGGAAGGCAGACTTGTAGCCTTGGAGGATTTGATGGTCTCGGAGAATGAAGAAGAGGATGAAGAGGATGAAGAGGATGAAGAGGAGGAAGGGGAGAAACCAGCACCAGCTGTTGATTCTGATCCTGAATCCACTATCGATGATCTAGAGGACTGATTTAGTTAGACTTATTAGGGGCGGGTTGTGTCCCTACATTAGATGTTTGGAAAATTTATGTTTTGATTTTGAAAGTATTGTACTCAAATCAGATTATTATCTATTGAAAATTTTTACTTATTGCCAACAGTTGTATTGATTTCTACATTACATGTTTGTTGTTTGTGGTATTGTTTACACATGTCACATTGGACTTTGATAACGCTCTAACACTTCTTTTAACTAGGAAGATAATGGCCGAGGGGAACGTACAGATGACAGTTTCTGAGCTCAATGAGCTGATTAATAACAGGGTCACGGAGGCTATCGCGAACTACGCTCAGACACACAATACAGGGCCACATGGTCTAGCAGGAGGGTTGGTGAATCCACCTGTTTGCACGTTCAAGATGTTCTTGGACTGCAAGCCACATAACTTCAAAGGATCGGAAGGAGCCATTGGACTCCTATGATGGATTAAGAAAGCAGAATCCGTATTCGAAATGTGCAACTGTCCTGATGAGAGTAAAGTAAAGTATGCTACGGGAACGTTGGAGGATCCAGCATTGACTTGGTGGAACTCGAATGTTCAGAATTTGGGATTGGGTGAGGCCAACGCCTTATCCTGGAATGGATTCAAGACTTTACTACAGGAGGAGTACTGTCCTCGCAGTGAGATACGAAAACTGGAGGAGGAGTATTGGCATTTAAAGATGGAAGGGTCAAACATCGAGGAGCACATGACTCGATCACATGAACTGGCCAGACTGCTACCTCACATGGCTACTCCGGCTAGTAAGTGAATAGAGAGGTACATAGGAGGATTGGTGCCTCAGATCCAGGGATTGGTCACTTCTGCAAATCCTACAACAATTCAACAAGCTGTTCGTTTAGCGCACCAACTGACTGATCAGGCAGTGTTACAGGGGACTCTGCCTAAACGAACATCAGCTACTAAGGTGGGAGACCACAAGAGAAAGTGGGAAAGCAGCAACACCAAGAATTTCAATCAACAGTCGTTTCAGCAGAACCGGAAGCAAGATTCAAACAAGTCTTACCACAATTCGAATAGTGGTCAGCAGTCATCATCGTCAGGAGGTTATATTGGTAAACATCCAAAGTGCAACAGGTGTGGATTTCATCATGCGGGAAATCAGTGTGATAAAGTTAAGTGTCAACGGTGTGGTAAGGTTGGGCATGCAGCTAAGGATTGCCGCGGAGAGCTGCAAAACAATTCCAACAATCAGAATAACAACCAGAACAACGCACAGAAGGGTTGTTTTGAGTGTGGTAAGATGGGGCACTTTAAAAAGGATTGCCCACAACTCAAGAAAGGCGGGGATAACAATGCAAATGGCAACGACAACGGTAACGGCAATGGCACTAATAACAACAACAATAACAACAACAATGGTGCTAGGGGCAGGGCGTTTGTGATTGGAGGACGACAGGCACGGGAGGATCCCAACATTGTCACGGGTACGTTCCTCTTAAATAATCACTATGCCTCTATGTTATTTGACACTGGTGCCGATCGGAGTTTTGTATCTAGTTCACTTGCTAAGTTGCTAAATGTTAGTCCCACTGCCTTAGATAGTCCATACACTGTAGAATTAGCTGACGGCAAGTTAATTGTAGTGGAACATATTCTTAAGGGATGTATCCTTGATTTGATGGGTCAAACATTAGAAATTGATCTTATGCCTATTGCCTTAGGCAGTTTTGATGTAGTCATTGGCATGGACTGGTTATCCAAACACCAGGCTGAAATAGTATGCCACGAAAAGGTCGTTCGTATACCTCTTTCGCATGGAGAGACATTGTATGTACAAGGCGAGAAGAGCAGTACGCCACTGCGTCTCATATCTTGTATGAAAGCACACAAATGTCTGCGGAAAGGTCATACGACAGTTATAGCACTTATAACTGAAAATCCGGTAGCTGAGAAGAAGATTGAAGATATTCCAGTAGTTTGTGAATTTCCGGAGGTATTTGCAGAAGACTTTCCGGGATTACCGCCTATCAGGCAGGTGGAATTCTGAATCAACCTTACACCAGATGCAACACCGATAGCTAGGGCGCCTTATCGACTTGCACCGTCAGAGATGCAAGAGTTATCTACACAACTGCAAGAGTTGTTGGATAAGGGCTTCATACGACCTAGTTTTTCACCGTGGGGAGCTCCAGTCTTATTTGTTAAAAAGAAGGATGGGACTTTCCGTATGTGCATTGATTACCGGGAACTTAACAAGGTTACTATCAAAAACCGGCATCCGTTACCAGAATTGACGATCTGTTCGATCAGTTGCAAGGTTCGAGTTACTACTCGAAGATTGATCTCAGATCGGGTTATCATCAACTAAGAGTTCAAGAAGAAGATATTCCGAAGACAGCATTCAGGACGCGCTATGGCCATTATGATTTTTTGGTCATGCCATTTGGTTTGACAAACGCTCCAGCTGTATTCATGGATCTCATGAATCGTGTTTGTAAACCTTACCTTGATAAGTTTGTCATTGTTTTCATTGATGACATTCTCATCTATTCTCAAACTGAAGAGGAACATGCTGAACATCTTCGATTACTGTTGGAATTATTGAAACAAGAGCAACTATACGCTAAGTTCTCAAAATGTGACTTTTGGATGCGAGAAGTTCAATTCTTGGGTCATATAGTCAACGAAAAGGGCATACATGTTGATCCAGCAAAGATTGAAGCGATTAAGAATTGGGAAGCACCAAAGACCCCTACCGAGGTACGACAATTCCTTGGTTTGGCGGGTTATTACCGAAGATTCATTGAGGGATTCTCAAAGATCGCTCAACCACTTACAGCTCTTACGCATAAGGGAACAAAGTATAACTGGACGGATAAACAGGAAGCTGCATTCCAGTTATTGAAACAGAAACTTTGCAGTGCACCGATTCTGTCCTTACCAGAAGGGACGGAAGACTTTGTGGTGTACTGTGATGCATCTGCACAGGGTTTGGGATGTGTGTTGATGCAACGTGATAAAGTGATTGCTTATGCTTCAAGACAACTACGACCACACGAAAAGAATTACACTACTCATGACTTTGAGTTAGGAGCAGTGGTTTTTGCTTTGAAGATTTGGAGGCATTACTTGTATGGAACTAAGTGTACTATTTACACTGATCATAAGAGTTTGCAACATATCTTTGATCAGAAAGAGCTTAATATGAGACAGCGACGATGGCTTGAGTTGTTGAACGACTACGAATGCGCGATAAAATATCACCCGGGAAAAGCTAATGTGGTAGCTGATGCTTTAAGTAGAAAAGACACATCAACAAGACGGGTTCGCGCACTTATGATAACGATACATACTGACTTACCTGATAAGGTACGCAGTGCTCAGCTCGAGGCCTTGAAAAAGGAAAACTTGGTACAGGAATCCTTACGAGGAATGGAAGAACAATTGGATGTTAAACCTGATGGAATTCGTTATTTTATTAATCGACTTTGGATACCATTGCATGGAGGTTTGAGGGAGCTCATGATGGATGAAGCACACAAGTCCATGTATTCAGTCCATCTGGGAGCAGACAAGATGTATCATGACTTGAAGGCACTGTATTGGTGGCCTCACATGAAAGCTGACATTGCTAAGTAAGTTAGCAAATGTTTGACTTGTTCGAAAGTCAAAGTTGAATACCAGAAGCCATCTGGTTTACTGCAACAACCAGAGATACCAATGTGGAAATGGGAACATATTTCGATGGACTTCATTACTAAGTTACCCCGTACACCGAGTGGTTGTTATACGATATGGGTAATTTTCGATCGATTAACGAAATCTGCACATTTCTTGGCAATCAAGGAAACCAACAAGATGGAGAAACTGACTCGCATTTACATCAAGGAAGTGGTAGCACGGCATGGCGTGCCAATCTCTATCATATCAGATCGAGATGCTCGATTTACTTCCAACTTTTGGAAATCACTCCATAAGTCATTGGGAACTCGTTTAGATATGAGTACCGCCTATCATCCACAGACAGACGGTCAGAGTGAATGTACGATTCAAACGCTCGAGGATATGTTACGAGCTTGTGTAATTGACTTTGGTGATAGCTGGGAAAATCACTTACCGTTAGTGGAATTCTCTTACAACAATAGTTATCATACAAGTATTCAGGCAGCACCGTTTGAAGCTTTGTATGGTCGCAAATGTCGTTCACCAGTTTGTTGGGCTGAAATTGGTGACAGTCAGATTACAGGGCCTGAACTAGTGCACTAGACGACAGAGAAGATAGTTCAAATCCGGAACCGTATGGCAGCGGCCCGGGATCGACAGAAGAGTTATGCTGACAAACGTCGTAAGCCGTTGGAATTTCAAGTAGGAGACCGAGTTCTTCTAAAGGTATCACCTTGGAAAGGTGTGATACGATTCGGCAAGCGCGGAAAGCTTAGTCCACGTTACGTAGGACCTTTTGATATCCTGAAAAGGATTGGTCCGGTTGCGTATCAACTCAAATTACCGGATGAACTCAGTGGAGTTCATGATGTCTTTCACGTATCGAACTTAAAGAAATGTCTTTCTGATGAGACATTGATTGTACCGTTGGAAGAAATACAAGTAGACGAACAGTTACGATTCATTGAAGAACCAGCAGACATCATGGACCGAGAGGTCAAACAACTTAAGCAAAGCAAGATTCCGATAGTCAAAGTTCGGTGGAATTCAAGACGTGGTCCTGAATTCACATGGGAACGGGAAGACCAAATGATGAAGAAGTATCCTCATCTGTTCAAAACAGCAACTACAAACATTGAGAGCGCACGTTAAGTTTCGGGACGAAATTTCCTTCAACAAGGGGATGACGTGATTCTTCACACATCAACACTTCGGATTTTGAACTGTAAGCACAAACACTTTATTCAATTGGTTTTGTTACAAACATTTGTGCTACATTACATTTTATACATTTTATGTGCTACATTTCATATGTTACATGTTATGGTAGTACATGCATGATTAGTTACACACATTTTGCTATGTGCGGGGTTGCATAGTACAAATAGTTACAGACACTCACTATGTGTGAGGTTACATAGCACAGCATGATCAAACACAAACAGTCACAGTTAGGTGAACTAACTAGTGTACACGCAAACAGTCACATTGAACGATCACACTTAGTTGAGATGTTGCAAGCATTAGATTTTGTGTGTGAGTACACACAAGCATACAGAATGATCAAACCACACCAACACTTACAATTTAAACTCGTAAGTAGTTTCCTAACTACTCCTAATATTTACTAATTTTCGGGACGAAAATTCTTTCAACAAGGGGATGATGTGAGAATCCGGTATTTTCGAATTAACCTCGTTAACCCTCGTAGGCCCAATTGTACCTTATGAGGCCCAAATGGATAGAATGTAGGCCCGATTGTACCTTATGAGGCCCAATTGGATAGAAGGTAGGCCCAATTGTATTTATGAGGCCCAAAAGGATTAATCTAGCCCAATGATGTTCCAATTGGCCCAATTAGTGATAATTCAGGATTTTTGGTTCAACTTTGTTAACCGAAATGTGATGTTATTGCACGAAATTATGTGAAATCAAACTATAAGGGTTAGAATGAAACAAAACAAGGTTATAAAACACTTAGATTACAAGGATTAAGAGTGTATTATACTAAGTCATTGAATTTTGACTTTAGAGAGTCAAAATTCGGATTTTATGATCATTAAACCGAAATTTCATGACTTCAAGAGGTTACAGTCGAATTAAACCTCAATAATCATCAGGAATATGATTATTAGTAACTGTCATACATTATGGGAGCACTTTATTGTCGAATTAAACTCAATTGGTAGTGTAAAAGTCGTAACCGATACTAGCTAGCATCAAATTCATAGAGCCCAAACGAAATGCGCACAATTGCACATTCCTAAACTTCCATCGGCACTTTTAGAAGATTTCTCATACAATCAATTGAGCAAAGAAGCTGCGAAGAGAAGGATTAAATCTTGAAGTGGCCGAAACTAGGGTTCTAAGTGAACTACATCGAATCAGCATCAAACGAGGTAAAAATCGACTTCTATACAAGCTAAACATACCGATTTAGAGAAACCCTATGTTAATTTCGATCCTTAACATCGAATTGTAAGAATTCGATCACTAGGGTTTATATCATAAACCGATTTGGGGGTTTCCGACTTAAGGTGTATAAAAATCGAATTAAACCTTTCAGAGAGTTTAGAAATTCATTCTTAAATGATAAACCCATATCAATTTTATCTAAAAACAACGAGTACTAGGATTTCGATAACTAGGGTTCATGTAAGAGACGGATTTGGGGGTTGTTGATCAATCATGTTTAAGAATCAAATTGAATGATATCTGTAGTTTCAGAAGATTCCGAATAATGATAATACTATGGTGATTTCATCTAATTTCAATGAATTGATGGATTTCGAGTGTTAGGGTTCTTGATCCAAACTGATTTGGGGGTTTCGATGAAAACCGGTTTGAGAATCAAATTAAATAGTATAGATAGATTCAGAGGTTTCCGATCAAGCAAATTATTATATTAATTTCAATTAGGAGCAGTGAATCAAATGATTTTTGAATCCTAGGGTTCTTAGGTATTCACGGGTTGGGGTTTCGAACTAATAGGACTTGTTATTTGAATTAAATATCACAGTTAAGCTCGAAAATTTATATAGGATGAAAACCCTATGAATTCGTGAATTGGCATGATCGAATTTAGCTCGATTGAAATGAGATTCAAACCGTTCGAACCCGACTCTGTTAAGGACTGAATTGGGACTCTAAATTGGGTCTATGGCTGAATTAAAAGTCACCCCTGGTTCGCATGAGTCTCTGGAACAAAATCCCTAACATATCGAGTTCGGTCTTAGTCAAATTGGTAGCCAATTGAATTCATAAGGATTAGATTATAAGAAGCAAAAGGGAAACTGTTTAAGGGGAAGTTAAAACAATTTAATTGTGAATTCTAATGCGATTCCCTAGCGGGCTTGACTGGTAATGAGCGTGTGTTTGGAGTGGGGGGTCGCGGGTTCGAATCCGAGGCTCCACTGGTTTTGTCATTTAAACCAATTTTTGATGTTTTAGTCATAACTTACTCGTTTTAACTCCGATTCGACTCTGCGTTAGAACCAGAATTCAATTCCGAACACATTTGAATAATAAAATTCACATTTTAGACCAAAACCGTAATCGCGTATAATTACGGTTATTTAAATAAAATCATACATGGTTTTATTTAAATGATTTCAAGGGCACGCGTATATACGTATGCGTATTCCTAAAACTCTAACATACGTGTGTTGACACGTATGTGATTTCAAGCACAAAACGATTATCCGAATAACACTAGGTTATTGTTAAAACACAGGTTCTTCGTAGGAGGATTTTCTACACGAGTTAAGTGTGTTTGATCATTCTGCAACAATCAAAGGTGCGTACACGGCCCCTTTCTTATTTTAACTGTTTTGGGGGAGAAAACATGTGCAATAAACATTTTTAGATACATATCACTTGCATGAGTTAGCTGTTTACATTATGTGCCAACATAGCATTACAAGTCCTTACACTTCGAACCGTTTAGTTTGCCGTAGCGCAAAGCGTGGTAGTTGGAAATAGATCTATTAGGTTTGACAAACCTCACTTGGTAGATGGGATCTACGCAAGTGTTTGACTGACCAAACACTCATTACCATTGTTTGTGCTAGACAATAGTGGCAAGGCAAAACATGCGATAGCATGCACTAGTCAGCTTCGGTGTCGACCACTTATGTAAATAGTATAAATGACTAGCTATCATGACTATGCATGTGTGATTATGTTATCTGCAAACTTTATATTCAAACTGTTGTTTTAAACATTGTGAATGCTTAAACCTGTGTTATGCACCAACCTTTGTGTTGACTTGATTTACATGTTTTCTCAGGACGCTAAGGTACACAAGAAAGCAGGCATGGACTAGGAGATCGAGTCGCATGCATGTCTTTACATTATAGTTATTTGGATATGAACATTTGAAAACTTTGCATTGTAATCTACATTTTACAACTGTTATTATTTTAAAACGTTTCCGCAAACTTTGAAAACTTTGATGTTACAGTTTTAGACCAAAGTATGTTTCGTAATTCATATAGAGGTCTTCGTTATGTCTAATGATCTGAGATCGTGGTTTGTCACGTTCCCAAACAGTATGATTCCGTTAGTTGAAGATTGGGGGTGTGACACCAATCATGACAAGGTTAAGTAGCTCAGTTTCAAGCTTCTTCAGTTCATTCCTCGGGCAAAACTCTGCCCTCAGCATAGTCTTGAATTCCTCCCAAGGCATTGGCAGTGCCTCATCTCTTCCTCTGACTTGTACTTGAGCGTTCCACCAAGTCAGTGCTCTTTTGTTGAATGAGCCAGCAGCATACTTCACCTTATACTGGTCAGGACAGCCACTGATATCGAGAGTTGTCTCCATCTTCTCGATCCATTGGATCAATCCGATCGCTCCCTCATTGCCACTGAATGCCGGTGGCTTGCATCCTACAAAGTTCTTGTAGGAGTAGTCCTACTGGTGTCGGGTGTTGCCACTGCATTCACCAGATAAGTTGTCGGTGTGGTTGTTGCTAGAATTGATCCTGTTCATCATGTCGGGAATTACTTCCCTCAGTTGACTGGTCAGCAGAGTGGCCAGTGCGATGGTAGCAAGATCCAACTCATCGTTGGGTGGTGGCGGAGGAGGAGGTGGATGAGGAGATGTAGGTGGTGTAGGTGTTGAGGAGTGAGGGGATTGCGGTGGTGGTGGCAACAATGGTGGAGGTTTTCTTGGCGGCATTCTGATCAAAACCGAAAGAAAATCGGTTAGTGGAGTGATCGAATGCAGAAAACGTATGCACATAGAATCCTATGTCTTATGTTCTCTACATGAGGGTCCCTAGTTTATAGTCTAGGCCAAATCGTTTAAGTAATGTGACCTATATTTCTCTATAACCATGGCTCTGATATCAATCTGTCACACCCCGAGCCGGCGGGCTGGATCGACATTCCCGCCAGGCGGAAGGTTCTCGGGGCGCGATATCGTGCGGTAATCAAAGTGATCAGATTGTTTACATGGCACAGGATATATAAATGAGAAATGCTAACATGACATTGATACATAATTACAAAGTTAAATTTCATTGTCATGTTCATAATTTAACTAAGTAATTCTACAAAAAGAATCATTGAGTTTCTATCTTGTAACTGTACAAGATTTACAAAATATGATTCACTGTTTTGTCATTCAAAATGTACTCTACACAAAATGAAGCTAGGTCTTCTAAAAGTCCTCTAGCTTAATCCCTGAATGCTGGTGACTAGCCCTGTTCGTCACCTGAGAAAACATGCATTTAAACAAAGTCAACACTAGGTTGGTGAGTTCATAAGTTTAGTATTTGAAAACATTAATTTGTTAACAGTCACAACCACAATGTCATACACAAGTCCTATTAATGTTTGATTCAACTGTCTCACATAATGGCCTCTCCATAGTTATATTTACAAGTAGTATTTTATCCCATCAGTTATGCTTATATATAGGGCATACGTAGGGGAACAAGCCCCAGCCGACATCCCACCACATAACTTAATAGAATTCAACACCACTTGCAATACAACTAAGGATATCCATTTCCGTCTCGCATGTGTTCAACCCAATAGATATTCACCCATATGATTGTTTTCATCACCCACTGTTTTATATTTAGAATAATAGAATATGAGGGTTTAAAGTTATCAAACCGAAGTGTTGATGAACCCCCAATGTTTTAAGTAAAATAGATTTATTAAATCTTATCCTTGTTATTATTCTCTCATTGTGGGGTTAACTGTAATTCACTACTTATAAAAGAAGAGATAGTTAACCTATTGATATTGTTCTCATCTTGAAATGCATCGAGCCTAAATGGGATCCATTGTGATCCTCATGTAATCAGATCACAATGCATCCAATTTACCTCTATCGCATTTGTGTTCTCATAGCCTTCGAAGAAACGATTACTAGTAATGTGACATGATAGAAAATTAATTCCTCAGTCTACTAGTCAATAGAATCGAAGGATTAATTACAATTAGTTACTGCAGATTAATATCACCATGTGTCGTTTACCAAACCTGACTTGAGTCACCCTGTTACCGGTCATACGTTACCGGCCAATGATAGAATACGATCAACGTACCGACCTCACTCGCCGGCGGTTTGGCAAACCTATGGTACCACTACATTATCTTCGGTTTAGTCCCACTAAATTAACTGGTAAACGATTCTATAAAAGGGACTTAAAATTGAACTTGAATACATGAACACATGATTGTTGTGATATAATACAGACATTTTAATAGTAATCAATTTGTTGTGTATTCTCGTAGTTATGTGTTCCCGTAGTCTTCAACAAAGTGTTATAAGAACTTGTCTTATTACACGAAATTAGTAAATGTGTGAATGATTTTGTTATCATGAAATTACGTTATCATGATTATCATTCTTGTCATCCCATAGCCTTCACCCAGTTGTAACTACAGTGTTGTAAGAACTAGTCTTACTACCCTTAGTTAGCTCAGGTGGTGAATGATGTCATGAAGTTATGTGGCCATGATCATCATTCTTGTTCTCATTAGTAAATGTCTCATGTTATCCCATAGTCTTCACCGATTTATAAGCATATTGTTATAGGAACTTGTCTTATTACACTTAGCTAACTCCAGTGGTGAATGATATTGTGAAATTATATTATCACCATATCATTCTTGTTAGTTGTTGTCATTGTCAGTGTGTTGTCTACTTGATTATCTCATTGTTCATCCATGTAAGAATAATAAGATGTTATAAGACATAACCTTATAACTTGTATTATTCTTTTGTGTAGATGAGTCATGAAACTATATTATCATGTTTCATCCTAAGTGTCTCAGTTATGTCATGATCACACAAGCATACATACAAAGATAAGCGATAATATAGATAAACAATATTATCTAAATCATAGTATAATCAATATGTTGTACTAAATCTTTTAAGTAATTAAAAGAATTAGCATGTTTCTCAGCCCCGAGATTTGAAATCAGTTAATATTAGAAAAGGGGCGTATGAACTCACCTTATAGTTGATGTGGTTGACTAAGTACTAACAAGAAATGCACGCGCTCGTTGTTGTTCTTGATATTGTTTTCACAATCTTGTATTGATTTCACGATGTTTGTAACTTATAAGTATAAGTTATAGGTATTTGTGTGTGTGTGTGTGTGTGTTAGCCCTAAAGTTGGCTAACACTTAAAGGTCTTTGTTGTTCTTCAATCACCATTCACTTGTGGTGGTATATGCTAACACTTAACCGACTAGATTAATTTAGCATACCATATCTTTATGCTTAACTTGAACCTTAACATGTTGTAAAAGTTTGATATTCAAATAGTGTCTATGTATAAAACTTAGGTTTATTGGTCATTTATCTTTATTGCACCCATAAAACACTTGCAATAATCCGTTTGGTTAGAAAGTGTTGATGTAATTAACAAGTCTCAAAGCTTGTTTACTTAATGATCTTTATAAAGGAAATTGGAGTTGTTAGCAAGTTGTCTTAGTAGTTTATTCCACCACCTTTGTAGTAACTTAGAAATCCCCATGCATATTATCAAATATCATTGGATTCAAGGTGTTGAGCACATGGTTCAAGTTGTTAAGCTATGTATGCCGAATGGGATATGTCTAGGCCGACTGAAGATGCTTGGGCCGAATGGTGATGGGCTTAGCCGATTGATGATCACCGAATAACATGTTGTGCGAATGGTTCCTGTGGTGTGGTGTCCGACCAAATAAGACCCCGATCGAATGAATATTATGACGAACCAGGGTTGTCATCCGAATGGCTTGAGGGTCCGAAAGTGGGTCTCCGTGCGAAAGAGGGCTCTTTCGGCCATGTACCCATTCGGTTGAGAAGTTCTTTCGGTCGCCAAGCCCTTCGGCTCTATCCCCTTCCGTCCTTGACCCTTCGGCCGAACCAGCTTGGAGAAAGACCCTATTCGGCCCTTGGCCTTTCGGTCGGGCTGGGTGTGCTCATTCGGCCAGGCGCGACCCAGCCGTCCCTCTCACCACTTTTGGGTTCTAAGCTCCACATATAGTATCACCCACATTCCTAGGATACTCTAATGTGATTTATCTAAGGTTTTGTGGTGGTTTAAGCCGGTTTTGAAGAGGGTTCAACCAAGGGTTACAAAACCCTAAAATCGCCATCTTAGAGCTCGGATTTACCTCGATTCAGGTGGGTTTTTGAGCAGATCCTTTGTACTTTCGTGTAGAGGATGATGGTAGCTTCGATTTGGTACCTTATTTGCAAGATTTGGTGGAGTATTGAGGGAGATCTTGGAGTTTGAAGGTGGAGAATCTAGAGAGAGAGTGAAAACCGGGAATGGGGTTCTAGAGAGAGAGTGTAATTGAAATAAATGAGAAAGAAGCCTCATTTAGGGTTTATATACCCCGCGCGAGTTCGGGTTCGTTTCGGTTGCTCGGTTTTCGTCTTCATCACGTTTCCGGCGCGTAACGCACGTATTTTTACGGATTTAAATAAAGGTTTTATTTTTACGTTTTTAAGGTGGTTATTCCTGGTAAATCTTTTTAATTATTTTATTTTATTATTTTTAGTTCGTTTTGTCGTTTCGTTTCGTCAGATCGTTCCGCCATCGCGCGTATTTGTTCGAATCGTCACCCGAACCAATCCGGCGACAGTTTTACTTTCTGATTCTTGTTTTCTACTTTTCAGTTATCATTCAGAACTTTAAACTCACATATATGTTTGTGTGAATCGTCACCCGCGCAAACACACTGTCAGTTCACCGTTCGTAAACGCTACTGAGCTTATGTGTTGTATTGTACTTCCTCACTGACGGACTCAACTAAACTTGCCTGTTTTCACATTGTTAACATTGAATTCACATTGTTTTCTCACTGAGTTGTCTGCCATCTGATTCCTGTCATCTGTGGATATCAGATCGCAACCGATATGTTTTTGTCATTTGTTTTCAGACTGTTGTGTCTCATGAGTTATTGTATTTACTGTATTTAACTTTTTCACTTGAACACTTACAACTGTTGCTTGTCGTGAGTTGTTGTATTTACTGTATTTAAGTTTTCACTTAAACACATACAACTGTTGTTTGTTTTCTAAGTCCTGTTGTCACACAACTATTTACACATTGTATTTACACACAATAAATAGTGAAAGTACACGTACCGTACAGACTTGTCGGACGATCAGGTACTGGTTGTCACAAGGTGAGGTGGCAACTCCTTTAGCTCTAATGATGGGAGAGCCTCAACAGATGGCTTGTCAGCCGGTTCATGACTCTCAACCTCAAACACCGTCGGATAAACAGGAGGCTCCAATGCTAAACTGCTAGGAATGTAATCAAGGTAAGCCTCAATAGCATCAGCATGGCCCTCATCTCCCACAACCTCATCTCTCACATCCCTGTCACCTAAGTCCTTATCTCTCAACAGATCTACTCCACTGATGTAGTCCACGCAACGATCCATAGTAGAGAAAAATGCATTAAGGAAGTAAACCTGATCGTCCAGACCACTGGAGTTCTTCATGGACTTCACCACATCAAAGGTGACGATATCATCTTCAACACGCAATGATATCTTCCCCTGATACACATCAATCATTGCCTTCGTCGTGCGAAGGAAGAGTCGTCCCATAATGAGGGGAACTCTATCATCGGCATGCATGTCAAGAATGACAAAATCCACTGGAAAAAAAACTTGTCCACCTTCACCAGGACATTCTCAACAATTCCTCTAGGATACTTGACTAATCGATCAGCCAATGACAGGCTCATGCGTGTAGGTTCCAGCTCTCCAAGATCTAGCTGCTTATAAATCAAGGCATCAAATTGATGCTAGGCCCTAGATCAGCCAATGCATGGTTCATATAAGAACCGCCAAACAGACAGGGAAGAATAGTGAATGTCCCTGGATCCTCAAGCTTCTCTGGCAGTTTGTTCTGAATCAATGCATAACACCTAGCTCCCAAAGTAACAGTAGAGAGTGTCTTCAACTTCTTCTTATTAGACAGGAGGTCTTTCAAGAACTTAGCATATTTAGGCATATGCTGGAGAGCCTCTGCAAATGGCATATTTATCTTCCGCTTCTTGAACATCTCCAAAAAATGTCCATACTCCAGTTCACGTTTCAACTGTAAAGCACGTGCAGGGTATGGAAGCTCAGTCAAGTCAACCTCAGGCTCATCAGCTACTCTCTTCCCTCTCTTCTTATCCTCTAACTTCTCCCTCTCAACAGAAGACTCACTACTCAGTGCGGTACTTGCTGGGTCTAGCCTCAATTGCACCCCTGTAGGAGTCTCCAAGTCAATCTCCTCATCCACCGACTCATCATCAACCTGTAAGACCGGTGGTGGCAGCTCTACCTCTCCCCCTCTACCACTGTGTGTGGTAACTGCCTTCACATGGCCCCTCGGGTTAGGATCAGTGTTCACCTTAAAAGATCCACCCGATCTCTCATCGAACCTCTCCGCGAGCTCACCAACTGACCGCTGCAGATCCAAGAATCCGGCCTGTTGATTCCTCAGTAGAGTGTCATGCTCCTCAATCTTCTGGTCACGCAGCTTGTCTTTATCAATGATCTGCTCTAGCATCTTCATCTGCTGGGCCATCATATCCTCCAGCTTCGTGTCTCGATCCCTGCAGCCGGAACTCTCAGGTGCATCTCTCTCAATGATCATAATCTGGCGCGTATGCGGTCTCTCGTAGGAGTTATAGTTGTTCCCTCGCCAATTTGAATGCTGGTGCTAATTATGGTTCTGTCCCTGGTTCTGGTTCCTCCAAATCGAATTTTGATTCCAATTAGGGTTGGGATTGAAAGACCTATTCCATCCAGAATTGATGGCCTCAACCTGTGCCTGATCAGTGATCGGGCACTCAGCAGTTGCATGTCCACCCTGACATATCTTACACCTGGAAGCTACCATCTTCAACTCCTTAATATCCTTAGCCAATGCTTCTAAGGCTGCAGCAGTGCTAGTGTCAGGCGTGACATGATGCATCCCTCTAGTCGGGATCGGTGGTGCAATAGTGGACTTAACAGCAAGTGCAGCTCTCCTCACATAGGACGGACTCACCATACTCAGCCAAGGCAAAATCCTCAAACATCGCCTCACACTCCTCAGGCTCCTTCTTATCCATGATGTGTCCCCTAGCAGCAGTGTTGAACCTTCTCTTCGTCTCCAAGTTCAGTACATTGTAGAACTTCTCAACTAAGGCCCAATCGGACAGGCCATGTTGGGGGCATCTGCTCAGAAGGGAGTTAAAATGCTCCCATTCCAAATAATATGGCTCATCATCATCCATCCGGAACGAATGGATCAGTCTAGAAGATTTAGAAGGAGGATAGTACTTCTTCATAAACTTGGTCTGCAGATCAGCCCAAGTGGTGATGGAATCCCTGCGAAGTAAATTCAACCAGGTCGCGGCTCGGACAGCGAGAGTGAAAGGAAACAGACGAAGATAGATAGCCTCCTTAGAAATATCATTGATGCGAAAGGTATCGCAGATACGCAGATGGCCGGGGGTGTCCTCATCATCAAGGCCATGGAACTGAGTCGAGTTCATGATGGTAGACATGACATGCGAAGGAATCTGCCAGTTGTTGTTGTTGACTCCCGGACGTGTGATCACAGATCGCGCTCCAACAACTCTATGACTAGCAAGCTCATGAACAGTCCACCTCGATGACAAAGGTGGTGGTGGCTCCATATCAAAAGTAGGGTCAAGAAAACTTACCTGCTGACGGGCACGCAAAATCTGCTCCGATGAAGTAAGCTCAAACTTTGGTGCTCCCTGCAAACGGGTGTGGGGCATACACTTACCGACACCCTAATCAAACAAGCAAATAAGACTCAAATATGCACAGATAAACCTAATCTAAGGCACAAGTAAAAAATAGCAAGTAAATGCACTAAGAATGAAATAAAACTAACCATAAAAATGAAAATTAAGCTAGGGGAGAAAACAGGAAAATAAACAAGAAATGGCCACAATCTAAGTAATCTTTGATGTTGCCTAGTGTCCCCGGCAACGGCGCCAAAAAACTTGATGTGTAGCGGTCGTACCCTAAAAATAGAACAAATTAAAGTTGTCTAACCTAAGCTAAAGACACTATAACTAATCCTAGACTTAGACTTGACCTAAACACCTAGTTAAAATCGGAAATCCTAAATAGACCGCTACTAAAGCAAGTGTACCTATCAGAGACAGTATAGCTTGTGGAAGACCGGATATCTAACCTAAGGATACTAGTTTGACAAACTTAACCTAGACTGTGAACAAAACAAAGTAAAAGAGGGGGGTTTAGTGCAACTCTGAAAACCTAATTGAGACTGTAACTAACTAACTGACTAAAAACAACTAAACACTAAAACTGCAACTAACACTGGGACTGTATAATGGAATTCAACTACAATAAGGAAAACTCGTATACCTAGGCTGGGAATCAAAAGTGTGACAAGTGATGACTTGGACTGAATTGTGAAGGATGAAGACTAGGATCTTAAGAAACAAACTTAGAATAACCTAATGGAACCCAGATAAGATACCAGGTAACACCAATGGAAATCTTAAGAATGTTATGTATGCACTAGTCTACCAGGTCACCTTCCGGATTTCCCCGATATGCAATTGCACTCCAACTGGTGAATCACCTCCCGGATTTCTCCACCCGTGTGCATCCTAAGACACTAGAGAATTATAAAGTTGACTACTTTGACATGGATTGACACAAACACTAAGGAAATCTAAGACAACGCCCTCCTGAATTTCTACATTATGCCACACATGAGAATTACAATACTTAATGATATCAAATCCTATGGAGTGTGATCACCAATGCATAACCTAGCCTAAAACACAAAGTCATTAAGCCTAACATGCATCTAATGATGGAAAGACTTTCCTAGACACATGTGGATCTAATCAATCATCAAATATCATCATTCTCACATGCAAATATCATCAAAGATCATAACTTTACAACTGATTACAAAGCATAAAATCCATAATCAAAAATCAAGTCCAATATCATCAAAGTTCACAACTTTATCATCCCAAACCTAGATATAAGCTAAGATCTAGCCACCAAACATAATAACAGTACCAAAACAGATCTCATAATAGTCTAAATACATCATAAAACCACTGATTAAAACAAACTAAAAAGGAAAGAAGGTAAATACTCAATTTCTTCCTTGAAATCTTCTCTACAATCACAAATCAAGCCAATACTCCATGTTTACGCTCCAGCTTCTCCAGGGGCGTGATTTAGGGTTTACAGGTTCAAGAA
>SZYD01000409.1:0-57855 GCA_009363875.1 Mikania micrantha | reverse complement strand
GAAGGGATAACAGAAATGATTAAAGTCTTGGTTTTATAAAGATTTGGCGTGTTGGGGTCGTCGCGTACCGCGGAGGCTGCACAAAAAGCAACCCCGCGTACCGCGGTGATTAAAATATTCATTCTGTTCCCGAAACACGCCGGTTGAAGATGATCGGTCGTCGCGTACCGCGACTCTTTTCGGAGAATTCAAATTCTTCCGCTCAGGCTTCGCGTATCGCGAAGGCCCCAATTGGTGTCCGTCGCGTACCGCGATGGTCTCGGCTGAGCCCAATAGCCCAGTTTCATTGTTTTGAACCGAATTTCTCGTATTTCTCGAATACGGTCATCGTTCTTCGACACCTAAGCGTTGTTCTACTAACTTAGGTTCTCTGGAACCTAATTGTGCAGTGAAAGTGTACTGTGGTTCGATCCGTTCACCAACGTTCGTCATTCAAGACACGTGCGAGTTTCGTGCGATAATTCCTCGAATTATCGGTGTGTTTGGTCTGTTGTGCCACGTGTCACACTAAATACAAATATTCTAGTGCCACGTATGAAATAATAATATACATTATTATTAAATAAACAAATGCTGACCTGGAAATTGCGAGGTGTCACAGCCTGCTATTGACTTTCTATATAAGATATCTCATATGATTGTGTATCTAGACACTTTTGCTTTAAAAGCTCCAGGATTTGTTTCTTCATCAGCTATTTTTCCTGTTTGAATGTAGTTCTTAATAGGGATAGTCCAGGATAGTTCATGTGCTTCTGAGTGATGAACCTCGGTATTCTCGGGTTCACTACCCTGACTTGTATCCTGCATATCTATCGTTGGTCTTAAAATATGAAGGACAGGGATATTAATATCCTCAGGGATCCTTAGGGATGATGCTAAGTTTTCCAGTGCATCTGCTTCGGCATTCTCATCCCTCGGCACTAGAGTGATATCAAAGTTGTAAAAATATCCTGAAATATCCTTAACTATTTCTAAGTATTTCGCTAATTTATCTCCCTTAGACGTGTAGGAACTGTTAAATTGATTGGCTATTAGTAGGGAATCGACAAAAACAAGTAGGTTTCTGATGTTTATATCCCTAGCCAATTGAAGTCCTGCTACTAGGGCTTCGTATTCTGCCTCATTATTAGTTGCTTGAAATTCACAACTAATCTGTTGGGGTATTATGTCCCCCTGTGGCGATTTTAGTATGATGCCTAGACCTGTTCATCTTATATTTGAAGATCCGTCTGTGAACAAAGTCCGCTCACTAGTATCTTCATCTAAGAGTTTGATTTCTAGATCCACTTCTGGTTGTAGATCATTACTAAAATCAGCCATAAAGTCTGCTAATGCTTGTGACTTAATTGCTGTTCTTGGTTCATAAATTAAATCATAAGTACTGAGTTTGACTGACCATTTTGCCATCTTTCCTGATAGCTCAGGTTTTCTCAATACAGATTTAATCGAATAATTGGTTTTAATGTGTATTCTATGTGTCTCAAAGTAATGCCTAAGCTTGGTTGATGCCATGTCCAAAGCTAGAATTAGCTTTTCTAAGTGAGAATATCTAGTCTCAGCATCTACTAGGCTCTTACTTACATAGTATATGGGATGTTGTGATCCATGATGATCCTTAACTAACACAGCACTTACAGTAGTTCGGGATACTGCTAAGTACAATGATAGTGGTTCACCATCTTCTGGTCTCATGAGCAACGGTGGTGAGGATAAATATTCTTTTAGATCCTGAAGCGCCTTCTCATGCTCTTCATCCCATTGGAACTTCTTATTCTTTTTAAGGATATCATAGAATCCGTTAAATTTTTCAGAAGACCTTGAGATGAATCTGTTAAGTGCAGCTAATCTTCTTGTTAATCTTTGTACTTCTTTTATGTTCTTTGGGGATTTGAGGTTTAAGATTGATTGAATTTGTTCCGGGTTGGCCTCTATTCCTCTTTTAGTGACCATATATCCCAAGAACTTTCCTGATCTCATCCCAAAATGACACTTAGATGGATTAAGCTTCATATTGTAGTGGTCCAGGATATCGAAGGATTCCTGAAGATCCCTAAGATGATTCTCAGTTACCTTCTATTTGACCACCATATCATCAATATACACTTCCATAGTGTCCCCTAGTTTCTCTTTGAACATCATGTTGACAAGTCTCTGGTATGTGGCTCCAGCATTCTTAAAGCCAAATGGCATTTCTGTATAGCAATATATCCCTATTGGTGTCATGAAGGCTGTATCTTCTTGGTCTGAAGGTTCCATTTGAATTTGTTGAAAGCCTGCTGATGCATCCATGAAAGTTAAGATTTCATGTCCTGCTGTTGCATCTACCATGGAGTCTATATGTGGTAATAGAAAGGGGTCTTTAGGACAAGCCTTGTTGAGGTCTGTGTAATCCACACATACTCTCCAGTTTCCATTCTTCTTTTGTACCACGACTACATTGGCTAGCCACTTTGGAAATTTCACCTCTCTAATCATTTTTGCTTTGAGGAATTTCTCTACTTCCTCTTGTATAATTAGATTTCTTTCAGGTGCAAACTTCCTTCTTTTTGGTGGACAGGCTTAATATTCCTATCTATCCCTAACTTATGTGTAATCACATCTGAGGATATCCTTGTCATATCCTCATGCTTCCATGCGAATGTGGAAACTCTTGATTTCAGGAAAGAAATCAGTTTCTCTTCAATATCCTCAGGGATATTTGTCCCTATAAGGACCTTGACCTCAGGATCATCGGGGTTTAGAGGTACTTCCTTTACTTCCTTTTCCCTATATTCCTGAGTATCCCCAAGGTCGCACTTTGATTGCTATGCGGATGAAGGTCTAGTTGTCCCCTTCATCGAAAATGAATAGCACTCCTTGGCTTCCTGCTGATCACTGTTGATCTTCACTACTCCCCATGGTGTTGGCAGCTTAACACACTGATGATAGGTCGAGGGGACAACTTTCATGTCATGTATCCAAGGTCTACCTAGTATAATATTATAGCAGGATAGGGAATCTATAATACAAAAACGTTGCATAGAGTTTACCCCCTCGATGTATACCGGTAGTTTGATTTCTCCAAAAGTGGCTTTAGCCTCACCACTGAATCCAACCAGGATAAGAGATTTGGTAGTTATCTCTGATTCAGGGATATTCATCCTCTTGAGTGTTTCCAATTGGATGATGTTGACTAGCTTCCTCCATCTATAAGTATTCTGCGTACATAGTGGTTAGCAACATATAATGTAATGACTAACCCATCATGTAACATCAGTGCCGGAAACGTCACCGGAACAGTGATCTCAACAGTAACATGAACGGTAATCAGGTACAAACCATACGTATTTCATTTCATGTTAGACTCTTATCATGTATCATTATCATTTTATGTTATCAAAGAACGAATTCAAAATCATTTCAGGAAACAAAGCTCAGAACTATGGTTCATCAGTCAGACAATTATTTGGCGAACAGAACCATCATGTGATTATTTGTTAGGATTTTATTATGTATAAATGTACGTTAGGCTTTACAGAACAAAACAACAAGGGATATCGTTATGTGAATGCTAAATTGAAGGATTATTCGTATAGGTGACGATCTGTACGAATATATCTGAAAGTTTAACATTCAGAACGATTTCTGATAACTAGAAAACCATATTGAAAAGTATAGTTATCGTCGTGTTCGTACGGATGACGATTCGAACGAATACGCGCGACGACTGTACGATTCGATTTTAAACAGTAAATTGAATATTTTTGAAAATTTAAAATAAACGGAAGATATTTAGTTAATTTACTAGGAATTACCACCTAAAATAATTTTATAAACTCTTGTTTTAAAACCGAGACGTTTTGTTACGAAAATCGACGTTTTACGCGAAACCGAGCGAAACCGAACATAACCGGGTAACATGAGACCATTTAATGTGGCATTTAATACCACAACCACCACCACCAACCAGCTTCAACTCCATTTTTGTTTCCCAACTCTCTGTCTACTTTCTCTCTAGAAGCCATAGCCACATCTCTCTCAATTCTTCACGAAATCGTGTGTTTTTTGTGTCAAAACGACCACTATCACTTATAGATCACGAAAGTACATCGGATCTGAGCTTGGATCCAACCGATTTGAGGTAAAGATCGAGTTTAAGTTCGGTTTTAGGGTTTTTGAAACCCTTTGGATCGGCCCCCGTTCAAGCCGGTTTTAACCCATTTTAATCCATAGGATTCACACCACATCATATTAGGATAGTGTAGGAACAAGGCTCACTTCGATACTTAGTCGATTAGCTCGCGATTTATGGTTACTTGCATTCGAAATCAGCATGGCCGAATGGGTAAACCCATAGCTCACCGAATGGATCAGTTGCCATCATTCGGCCGAAAGAGGCAAGAGCCGAAGCAGGCTCTGTGACAATCCAACATTTCCGGGTTAATCCCGTTAACAAAAACTAACCGAAACGATACGAAATTATACAAAAACAAACTAGAGGGACTGAAAATGAATAAAATTGTTCCTAAAACATTTAATTTACTAGAATTAAACTTATAAGTAGGAAATTTAATCAATTTGACTTTAGAAGTCAAAATTTCGGCCATATGAGAAATCCAACTCAAAATTTATAGTAAATTAGTGTAATTATCCGAATTAAACACTCAAGTAACTCAATATAATGATGATTAACAGTTAATCATCCGTTATTATGCTAATAATGATCGAATTAAACCATGGGTGAGCCAAAGAGTTGAAACCGAAACCGTTCAATACCAAAACCCCACAAATCTACTTCATCTCTCACAATTGAACTCACATAAGCTCCAATCGGCTTCTTTAGGGTCTCTGGCATCCAACAATTTGATCTCAAGAACAACCTAAAGTCGATCTCTTTCAATTTGTCATCAAAACAAGTAGGTAAGCACTTCTAGACAATCTAAAATGGCCGATTAAGCAAAATCATATGCTAATTTCGTGTATAAACATCAAATTGATTGAATTATAATTCTAGGGTTCATCACGAAAGACGTTTTGGGGGTTTCTTGTTCAAACGAGTTAATAATCGAATTCAATTTTACAGACAGATTCGAAATCATGTTTTAAATGAAAACCCTAAGTCATTTGGATCAAATAGCAACGAATTGATAGACTTCGAATTCTAGGGTTCCTTATTATAACTGTTTTGGGGATTTTGATTCAAATGAGTTCAAAAACGAAAGTAGTTGTTACTGTTAGTTTCAGAAAGTTTCGATGAAGGATAACCCTATGTTTATTACATCTTACAACAACAAATTTCATGAATTTGATTGTTAGGGTTCGTCGATCAAATAGAATTGGGGATTTCGATGTAATTGAGTTTGATTCTTAAATTAAACGTTATGGGGAGGCTCTACTTTCTTACTGTAATAGAAACCATACTAATTTAAGAATGTTGGATCATCAATTCAATCAATTTGAATTGAGAAAGAGGGAACTCGAGTTCGAACATGCTCATATCCGATTAGTTGGGTTATAGTGTTTAATTGTTCGAATTAAAACCACACGTAGAGTCTGTTGGATCCCAGGAACAAAAACCCATGATGTCGGGTACAATTGGGTTCGAATTGAGGCCCAATTGGGTGTAGTTTGATTCGGCTGAGATTAACAAAGGGAATCCAGTTTCTTGATGCTTAAAACCATTTCAAAATCAAACTGTTAACAAAATTTGAAACAGTTGAGTTGGTAGGGTGTGTGTGATATGGGTGAGAGGTCGCGGGTTCGAGACTGGATGCCACCGGTTTTTGATTTAAAAACAAATTTTTGTATTTTAAACATAACTTCTTCATTTTAACTTCGTTTCAACCCGTTCGAATTGCGTTGGAACCAGAATTTCATCCCGAACAAAGTAAAATAATAAAATTTATATTTTAACCTGAAAACGAAATCGCGTATACTTTTTTTTAACTGAATGAACTAAAAATCGTGCATACTTTCGTATGAACGTTTCTAACAACTTAATATAAGTGTGTTGACACGTATATGACTACAAACAAGATTTAGACATTTCAAATAACGACACGTTATTATAATTTCACAGATCCTTCGTAGAAGCTATTCTACGTACCCACGCGAACACGTGATCATTCTGTTTGCTAGCAAAGGTGCGTACACGGCCCCTTTTCTTACTTTTATTGTTTTGGGGGACAAAACATGTGCAACAAACATTTTAGATACATATCACTTGCATGAGTTAGCTATTTACATTAAGTGCGAACATAGCATTACAAGTCCTTACATATCGAACCGTTTAGTTTGCCGTAGTGCAAAGCGTGGTAGTTGGAAATAGATCTATTAGGTTTGACAAACCTCACTTGGTAGATTGTAGGTCTACGCAAGTGTTTGACTAGCCAATTCACATTACTATTGTTTGTGCTAGACAATAGTGGGAAAGACAAATTGCATTCTAACAGTCAGCTTCGTTGTCGACCGCTTATGTAAATAGTACAAATGACTAGTTATCATGACTATGCATGTGTGATTATGTTATCTGTAAACATTTCATTTCAAACAGTTGTTTCAAAATTTTGTGATCAAACAAACCTGTGTATGCACCAACCGTTGTGTTGACTTGATTTACATGTTTTCTCAGGACGTTAAGGTACAAGATCAAGCAAGCATGGACTAGGAGATCGAGTCGCATGCATATTTTACATTTTTGTTGTTTTGGATTTGAACATTTGAGACTTTGCTTTGTAATTTACAGTTTTCAAACCGTTATGTTTGTTATTGTTTTAAAAGCGCTTCCGCAACGTTAGAACTTTGATATTACAGTTTTAGACCAAAGGATGTTTGAAAATCATATAGAGGTCTTCGTTATGTCTAATGATCTGAGATCCTGGTTTGTCACGTCCCAAACTTTATGATTCCCTTAGTTGAAAATTGGGGTGTGACAGATTGGTATCAGAGACATTGGTTATAGCGAACTAGGTTTGCATTAGTAGACTTAGACTATAACTGTTAGACATTAGACACATATGTTTACACATCTGAGTTTTGCCTAGTATTTACATATGGTCTTATGTAACAGATATGGCAGCTCCATCACCACCGCACGTGATTGTACTTGAGGATGAGGAGCCGGTAGCTCCAGCTTTGCATGATTACGAGGGGGATTCGGATGAGGATCCCGAGGAGGTTCCAGTGGAGGATTCGAAGGAGGATCCCGACGAGGACGACCTGGAGGAGGATCCTGAAGAGGATCCTGAGGAGGCACCGCAGGAGGACCCACAGGAGGCTCCTGAGGAGGATCCTGTTGAGGAGTCATCCGACCGGATGCCACCGACATTTCGTGCCTCTAAGAGGCCACGATTCGAGTCTGATGATATCGCCCGGCTGACCTGGGAGTCAAAGTGGGCTAATGATAGGATCGAGCACCTCGCGCAGGAGCTCAGAGATGCGAGCGCTCGATATGCAGAGCTTCGTAGTGTAGTCCAGGGGATGGAGTCTCACATGGTACATCTGACTACACGAGTGCAGGAGGAGGAGCACCGAGCTGACATCGCTGAGGGGAGGTTGATTGCGTTGGAGGAGCAGTTTGTATCCGACACAGAGGAGGAAGAGGAAGAGGAGGAAATACCAGCACAGGATGTTGATTCTGATGCTGATTCTACTATTGAGGATGCCTGATTTCTTTTTATTTATTTTTTTAAACCTAGAAGGGGCGGGTTGTGTCCCTGTATTAGATGTTTGAAACCTTATGTTTTGATATTGAAAGCATTGTAATCACTTTGAATTATTATCTATTGGAATGTTATTACTTATTGCCAACAGTTGTGTTCAATCATACAGTTACATGTTTGTTGTTTGTTGTATTGTTTACACATTTCACATTGGATTTTGGTAACACTCTAACATTTATTCTAATTAGGAAGATAATGGCCGGTGAAAACGTCAATATGACAGTTGCAGAACTCAATGAGCTGATCTACAACAGGATCGCGGAGGCTATCGTGAACTACACCCAAACACACACGACAGGACCTCAGGGTCCAACAGGGGGATTGGTAAACCCACCGGTATGCACTTTCAAAACGTTTTTGGACTGCAAACCGCACAATTTCAAAGGATCGGAGGGGGCCATTGGACTGCTTCGATGGATTGAGAAAGCAGAATCAGTATTTGAAATGTGTAACTGTCCGGAGGAAAACAAAGTCAAATATGCTACAGGTACGTTGGAGGGTCCAGCGTTGACTTGGTGGAATTCCAATGTTAAGACATTGGGATTGGGAGAAGCTAATGCCTTAACCTGGAATGGGTTCAAGACATTACTGCAGGAAGAATATTGTCCTCGCAGTGAAATGCAGAAGCTGGAAGAGGAATATTGGCATCTGAAAATGGAGGGATCTAACATCGAAGAGTACACTACTCGTTCACACGAACTAGCCAGACTTCTACCTCACATGGCTACTCCACCAAGCAAGTGGATTGAGAGGTAAATTGGGGGATTAGTGCCTCAGATCCAGGGGTTAGTCACTTCTGCAAATCCCACCACTATTCAACAAGCTGTTCGGTTGGCGCATCAACTGACTGATCAGGCAGTGCTACAAGGAACTCTGCCTAAACGAACATCAGCTACTAAGGTGGGAGATCATAAGCGGAAGTGGGAAGGTAGCAACTCCAAGAATTTCAACCAGCAATCGTTTCAGCAGAACCGTAGGCAGGATTCGAACAAGACTTATCACAATTCAAACAGTGGTCAGCAGTCATCTGAGGGGTATACTGGTAAATACCCAAAGTGCAACAAGTGTGGATTCCATCATGTTGGGAATCCGTGTGATAAGTATCGGTGCCAATGGTGTGGTAAAGGAGGGCATGCAGCCAAAGACTGCCGCAGAGAACTGCAAAACAACTCCAACAATCAGAACAACAATCAGAAAGGGTGTTACGAGTGTGGCAAGCCGGGGCATTTCAAGAAGGATTGCCCACTAATCAAGAAGGGCGGGACTAATGATGCAAATGGCAACGGTAACGGAAACGGCAATGGCACCAATAACAACAACAATAACAATAAAAACGGTGCTAGGGGCAGGGCGTTTGTGATTGGAGGACGACAAGCACGGGAGGATCCCAACATTGTCACGGGTAAGTTCCTCTTGAATAATCACTATGCCTGTATGCTATTTGATACTGGTGCAGACCGGAGTTTTGTATCTAGTTCATTTTCTAAGTTGCTAAATGTTAGTCCTACTGCCTTAGAAAACCCATACACTGTAGAACTAGCTGATGGCAAGTTAATTGTAGTTGAAAAAATTCTTAAAGGATGTATCCTTGATTTGATGGGTCAAACACTGGAAATTGATCTGATGCTATCACTTTAGGCAGTTTTGATGTAGTTATTGGCATGGACTGGTTGTCCAAACACCAGGCTGAAATAGTATGCCATGAAAAGATCGTTCGTATACCTCTTCCACACGAAGAGACACTTATGTACAAGGTGAGAAGAGCAGTACGCCACTGCGTCTCATATCTTGTATGAAGGCACATAAATGTCTGCGTAAAGGTCATACAGCAGTTATAGCACTTATAACTGAGAAGCCGGTAGCTGAGAAGAAGATCGAAGACATCCCAGTAGTTTGTGAATTTCCTGAAGTATTTCCAGAAGACCTACCGGGATTACCGCCTATCAGACAAGTGGAATTTCGAATCGACCTTACACCAGACGCAGCACCGATAGCTAGGGCGCCTTATCGACTTGCACCATCTGAGATGCAAGAGTTATCTACACAACTGCAAGAGTTGTTGGATAAGGGTTTCATACAACCTAGTTTCTCACCGTGGGGAGCTCCTGTCTTATTTGTCAAGAAAAAGGACGGGACTTTCCGTATGTGTATTGATTATCGGGAACTAAACAAGGTTACCATCAAAAACCGGTATCCATTACCTAGAATTGATGATCTGTTTGATCAGTTGCAAGGTTCGAGTTACTACTCGAAGATTGATCTCAGATCAATTTATCATCAACTCAGAGTACAGGAGGAAGATATTCCTAAGACAGCATTCAGAACGCGCTATGGCCATTACGAATTCTTGGTCATGCCATTCGGATTGACGAACGCTCCAGCAGTATTCATGGATCTTACGAATCAAGTCTGCAAACCTTATCTTGATAAGTTTGTCATTGTTTTCATTGATGACATTCTCATCTATTCTCAGACTGAGGAGGAGCATGCTGAACATCTTCGATTGCTGTTAGAATTACTGAAACAAGAACAATTGTACGCTAAGTTCTCGAAATGTGACTTCTGGATGCGATAAGTTCAATTCTTGGGTCATATAGTCAATGAAAAGGGCATACATGTTGATCCAGCAAAAATTGAGGCGATTAAGAATTGGGAAGCATCAAAGACCCCTACCGAGGTACGGCAATTCCTTGGTTTGGCGGGTTACTACCGACGATTCATTGAAGGTTTCTCAAAGATCGCTCAACCACTTACAGCTCTTACGCACAAAGGAACGAAGTATAACTGGACGGATAAACAGGAAGCTGCATTCCAACTATTGAAACAGAAACTCTGCAGTGCACCGATTCTGTCCTTACCGGAAGGAACTGAAGACTTTGTGGTGTATTGTGACGCATCTGCACAGGGTTTGGGGTGTGTGTTGATGCAGCGTGATAAAGTGATTGCTTACGCTTCAAGGCAACTACGACCACACGAAAAGAATTACACTACTCATGACTTGGAGTTAGGAGCAGTGGTATTTGCCTTGAAGATTTGGAGACACTATTTATATGGAACCAAGTGTACCATTTACACTGATCATAAGAGTTTGCAACATATCTTTGATCAGAAGGAACTCAATATGAGACAGCGACGATGGGTCGAGTTGTTGAACGACTACGAAAGCGCAATCAAGTATCATCCGGGAAAAGCTAATGTGGTAGCTGATGCTTTAAGCAGAAAAGACACAACATAGACAAGACGGGTTCGCACACTTATGATGACAATACATACTGACTTACCTGACAAGGTACTCAGTGCTCAGCTTGAAGCCTTAGAAAAGGATAACTTGGTACAGGAATCCTTACGAGGAATGGAAAAACAATTGGATGTCATGCCTGATGGAACTTGTTGTTTCATTAATCGAATTTGGATACCTTTGCATGGTGGTTTAAGGAAACTCGTGATGGATGAAGCGCACAAATCCAGATATTCAGTCCATCCGGGATCAGACAAGATGTATCATGACTTAAAGGCACTGTATTGGTGGCCTCATATGAAAGCCGACATTGCTAAGTACGTTAGCAAATGTTTGACTTGTTCTAAAGTCAAAGTTGAATATCAGAAACCATCTGGTTTACTGCAACAACCAGAAATACCGATGTGGAAATGGGAACAGATTTCGATGGATTTCGTTACTAAGTTACCCGTACGCCAAGTGGTTGTGATACGATATGGGTAATTGTCGATCGATTAACGAAATCTGCTCATTTCTTAGCAATTAAGGAAACCGACAAAATGGAGAAACTGACTCGCATTTACATCAAGGAAGTGGTAGCACGACATGCCGTACCAATTTCCATCATATCAGATTGGGATGCCCGATTCACTTCAAACTTTTGGAAATCACTCCATAAGTCATTGGGAACTCGTTTAGACAAGAGTACCGCATATCATCCACAAACCGACGGTCAGAGTGAACGTACGATTCAGACGTTTGAAGACATGTTACGAGCTTGTGTCATTGATTTTGGCGATAGCTGGGAAAACCACTTGCCGTTAGTGGAATTCTCTTACAACAACAGTTATCATACGAGTATTCAAGCAACACCATTTGAAGCTTTATACCGTCGCAAATGTCGTTCACCAGTTTGTTGGGCTGATATTGGTGACAGTTAGATAACAGGTCCTGCACTAGTGCACGAAACGACTGAGAAGATTGTACAAATCCGGAACCGTATGGCAGCGGCTCGGGATCGACAAAAGAGTTACACTGACAAACGTCGCAAGCCATTGTAATTTCAAGTAGGAAACCGAGTTCTTCTAAAGGTATCACCCTGGAAAGGTGTGATACGATTCGGCAAACGCGGGAAGCTTAGCCCACGCTACGTAGGACCTTTTGAAATTCTGAAAAGGATTGGTCCGGTTGCGTATCAACTACGATTACCGGATGAACTCAGCGGAGTTAATGATGTCTTTCATGTTTCGAACTTAAAGAAATGTCTTTCTGATGAGACATTGATTGTATCACTTGAAGAAATACAAGTGGACGAACAGTTACGGTTCATAGAAGAACCAGTTGAAATCATGGACCGAGAGGTCAAACAGCTCAAACACAGCAAAATTCCAATAGTCAAGGTCCGTTGGAATTCAAGACGTGGACCTGAATTCACATGGGAAAGGGAAGATCAAATGATGAAGAAGTATCCTTATCTGTTCAAAACAACAACTGTAAACACTGAGAAGGTACGTTAAATTTCGGGACGAAATTTCCTTCAACAAGGGGATGATGTGATACTTCACACTCCAACATTTCAGATTTCAAACGTAAGCACAAGCATTTTATACAATTGGCTTTGTTACAAATAATTGTGGTGAAAACAAATATGGTAGAATTCAAACACTTTCAAGCATGATTAGTTACAATCGATGTGCTACATTATATTTTATGTACTACATTTACTGTGTTACATTATAAGGTAGTACAAACATGATTAGTTGCAAACATTCACTATGTGCAAGGTTACATAGTACAGTATGATTGAACATGAACATTCACAATTAAGGTGCACTAACTGGTGTGCATGCGAACAATTACATGGAACGATCACACGTAGGGGTGATGTTGCCAAACATTGAACATTGAACGACCACACTTAGGTGTGGTGTTGCAAACATTGAACTTTGTGTGTGAGTACACAAAAGTACACAGAATGATCAAGTATCGCAGTAACACGCACAATTTGAACTCACAAGTAGTGTCCTAACTACTTCTAACATTTTAAATTTTCGGGACGAAAATTCCTTCAACAAGGGATGATGTGACAATCCAGCAATTCGCGGTTAAGTCCGTTAACCAAAAATTAACAGAAATCGCAAAGAAATCAAACAATATCAAATTATAAGGATTAAACTTGAACAAAATAAATTTATAATTAGTTAAATAGTTCAATTTTGACTTTAGAAGTCAAAATTCGGCCAAAATGAGTAATGAAATTCGAAATTCACATTTAATCACTATAAGAAACCGAATTAATCATTCAATCAACATATAATGATGATGATTAACCGTTATCATCGGTTATTGAATGTATTAAACATCGAATTAAACCAATAATAACTCAAAGGTTCGAAACCGTCATTGGTTATCAACAAAAACATATGATTCGATTTCAACATCACAAATTGAGCATTCACAACTCTAATTCGGCACCCTCTGGACCTGTTTCACAAAACAATTCGATTTCAGAAGCGTGGATTGAAGGATTTGAATGAGAGGACGACCGAATCAGAAGCGACAAAGCCGATTAAACTGGCGACTAAGGTCGAAAATACTGGCGACTATGGCCGGAATACTGGCGACTAAGGCCGGAATACTGGCGACAAGGCCGAAAGATACTAGCGACTAAGGCTGGAATGCTGGCGACTAAGGCCGGGATATTGGCGACTAAGGCCCAGTTGTATAGCATATGAATGCTATAATTCGGAGGATCCCTGGTAATAGTCTTTGAAAATGAAATTGTCAGCCACTCATGCGTGTACTGGTCCCAAAATCTCCAACTATACCGGGATATTTTGGAGCATCCTTAGTTATAGCCCTCGATAATGAAATTGTCAGCCACTCATGCGTGTACTGGTCCATTATCTCAGACTATAACAGGATAAACGTGCGCAACTGGCGAGGGTATGAACCCTAAGTCTTCATGAGAGACAAAAGTCTCTTAAGTTTTGATTTCAGGTCAAAACTTTGCAGCTGGACATAAAGTCAGTGCGGGGTCTTCTACAGTTTTGATTTCAGGTCAAAACTTTGCAGCTAGACATAAAGTCAGTGCAGGGTCTTCATCAAGTTCTTATTTCAGGTCAGAACTTGGGTTAAGACATAAAGTCTCATCTCTTATCCTGCTATACCTACAAAACAGTAATATTTTTGCATAGTTGGGAATCAGGATTCATGATGCCCCTTAGATGCTTAGGTTAGTAGCTTGGTAATTAGGAATATACAAGAATATATAGGAATATATTAGAATATACAGAAATATTTGGAAATATAAGTGCGGATTATAATGTGATTATCTTTTACAGTTTGATACAACAAGTTTCAAATAAAGTATAGCTTAAGATGAATGGCATTCCAAGATCTTAGAAGAGGTTCTCCTTCCATGTTGATTAACTTATATGCCCGTTTTCCATCAGCTGGATTGGTGGTATTTTGAAATGCCTTCCTTAAAACCAGATCTCCAACTTGAAATCTTTGTATCCTAATATTCTTGTTATAGGATTTGGCTATCTTTTGTTTATATGTTGCCATCCTTATTCTTGCAATATACCTAAGTTCATCAATACTATCTAGATCCTCAGATAATACTTCCTTGTTGGATTCTAGATTTTGTAAACTTGATCTTGCAGTAGGAACAACCATTTCAGTTGGGAGAACGGCTTCAGAACCATACACTAAAGAGAATGGTGTTTGACCAGTTGCATTCTTTGTGGTTGTTCTATCAGCCCATAGAACAAATGGAAGTTCTTCAGCCCACTTTCCTTTTATTGGATCCCAAATTTTTCTTAAGGTTGTTGATAATGATCTTGTTGCTTGATTCTGCCTGACCATTAGCTTGAGGATGAACAGGTGTAGAGGTTATCATCTTTATGCTCGAGCTTTCACAAAATTTTGTAGTCCTTTTGACTATGAATTGAGATCCATTGTCACAAGTGATTTCTGCGGGTATCCCAAATCTAGTCAGGATATTTCTCTTTATGAATGAGATTACTTCTTTTTCTCTAACTTGAACAAAGGCTTCAGCCTCAATCCACTTTGAGAAGTAATCTGTCATAGCAAGCATAAACACCTTTCCTCCGGGTGCTTTGGGTAATTTTCCTACTATATCCATTCCCCATTTCATGAATGGCCATGATGAGACTATTGGATGTAGAGGTTCAACTGGTTGATGAACTATATTGCTATGTCTTTGACAAGCATCACACTTTTGGGAATAAGACATTGCATCTCTCTCATGGTCGGCCAAAAGTATCCTGTTCTCAGGATCTTTGAGAATAATGCTCTACCCCCAGTGTGATTTCCACAATCTCCTTCATGGATATCTTTCATTACTTCCAAACTTTAGGGTTTCTCTAAACACCTTAAGTATGGGCCTGCTATTGACTTTCTATATAAGATATCTCGTATGATTGTGTATCTAGACACTTTTGCTTTAAAAGCTCCAGCATTTGTTTCTTCATCAGGTATTTTTCCTGTTTGAATGTAGTTCTTAATAGGGATAGTCCAGGATAGTTCATGTGCTTCTGAGTGATGAACCTCGGTATTCTCGGGTTCACTACCCTGACTTGTATCCTGCATATCTATCGTTGGTCTTAAAATATGAAGGATAGGGATATTAATATCCTCAGGGATCCTTAGGGATGATGCTAAGTTTGCCAGTGCATCTGCTTCGGCATTCTCATCCCTCGGCACTAGAGTGATATCAAAGTTGTAAAAATATCCTGAAATATCCTTAACTATTTCTAAGTATTTCGCTAATTTATCTCCCTTAGTCGTGTAGGAACTGTTAAATTGATTGGCTATTAGTAGGGAATCGACAAAAACAAGTAGGTTTCTGATGTTCATATCCCTAGCCAATTGAAGTCCTGCTACTAAGGCTTCGTATTCTGCCTCATTATTAGTTGCTTGAAATTCACAACTAATCTGTTGGGGTATTATGTCCCCCTGTGGCGATTTTAGTATGATGCCTAGACCTGTTCATCTTATATTTGAAGATCCGTCCGTGAACAAAGTCCGCTCACTAGTATCTTCATCTAAGAGTTTGATTTCTAGATCCACTTCTGGTTGTAGATCATTACTAAAATCAGCCATAAAGTCTGCTAATGCTTGTGACTTAATTGCTGTTCTTGGTTCATAAATTAAATCATAAGTACTGAGTTTGACTGACCATTTTGCCATCCTTCCTGATAGCTCAGGTTTTCTCAATACAGATTTAATTGAATAATTGGTTTTAATGTGTATTCTATGTGTCTCAAAGTAATGCCTAAGCTTGGTTGATGCCATGTCCAAAGCTAGAATTAGCTTTTCTAAGTGAGAATATCTAGTCTCAGCATCTACTAGGCTCTTACTTACATAGTATACGGGATGTTGTGATCCATGATGATCCTTAACTAACACAGCACTTACAGTAGTTCGGGATACTGCTAAGTACAATGATAGTGGTTCACCATCTTCTGGTCTCATGAGCAACGGTGGTGAGGATAAATATTCTTTTAGATCCTGAAGCGCCTTCTCATGCTCTTCATCCCATTGGAACTTCTTATTCTTTTTAAGGATATCATAGAATCCGTTAAATTTTTCAGAAGACCTTGAGATGAATCTGTTAAGTGCAGCTAATCTTCTTGTTAATCTTTGTACTTCTTTTATGTTCTTTGGGGATTTGAGGTTTAAGATTGCTTGAATTTGTTCCGGGTTGGCCTCTATTCCTCTTTTAGTGACCATATATCCCAAGAACTTTCCTGATCTCATCCCAAAATGACACTTAGATGGATTAAGCTTCATATTGTAGTGGTCCAGGATATCGATGGATTCCTGAAGATCCCTAAGATGATTCTCAGTTACCTTCTATTTGACCACCATATCATCAATATACACTTCCATAGTGTCCCCTAGTTTCTCTTTGAACATCATGTTGACAAGTCTCTGGTATGTGGCTCCAGCATTCTTAAAGCCAAATGGCATTGCTGTATAGCAATATATCCCTATTGGTGTCATGAAGGCTGTATCTTCTTGGTCTGAAGGTTCCATTTGAATTTGTTGAAAGCCTGCTGATGCATCCATGAAAGTTAAGATTTCATGTCCTGCTGTTGCATCTACCATGGAGTCTATATGTGGTAATAGAAAGGGGTCTTTAGGACAAGCCTTGTTGAGGTTTGTGTAATCCACACATACTCTCCAGTTTCCATTCTTCTTTTGTACCACGACTACATTGGCTAGCCACTTTGGAAATTTCACCTCTCTAATCATTTTTGCTTTGAGGAATTTCTCTACTTCCTCTTGTATAATTAGATTTCTTTCAGGTGCAAACTTCCTTCTTTTTTGGTGGACAGGCTTAATATTCCTATCTATCCCTAACTTATGTGTAATCACATCTGAGGATATCCTTGTCATATCCTCATGCTTCCTTGCGAATGTGGAAACTCTTGATTTCAGAAAAGAAATCAGTTTCTCTTCAATATCCTCAGGGATATTTGTCCCTATAAGGACCTTGACCTCAGGATCATCGGGGTTTAGAGGTACTTCCTTTACTTCCTTTTCCCTATATTCCTGAGTATCCCCAAGGTCGCACTTTGATTGCTATGCGGATGAAGGTCTAGTTGTCCCCTTCATCGAAAATGAATAGCACTCCTTGGCTTCCTGCTGATCACTGTTGATCTTCACTACTCCCCATGGTGTTGGCAGCATAACACACTGATGATAGGTCGAGGGGACAACTTTCATGTCTTGTATCCAAGGTCTACCTAGTATAATATTATAGCAGGATAGGGAATCTATAATACAAAAACGTTGCATAGAGTTTACCCCCTCGATGTATACCGGTAGTTTGATTTCTCCAAAAGTGGCTTTAGCTTCACCACTGAATCCAACCAGGATCAGAGATTTGGTAGTTATCTCTGATTCAGGGATATTCATCATCTTGAGTGTTTCCAATTGGATGATGTTGACTGAGCTTCCTCCATCTATAAGTATTCTGCGTACATAGTGGTTAGCAACATATAATGTAATGACTAACCCATCATGTAACATCAGTGCCGGAAACGTCACCGGAACAGTGATCTCAACAGTAACATGAACAGTAATCAGGTACAAACCATACGTATTTCATTTCATGTTAGACTCTTATCATGTATCATTATCATTTTATGTTATCAAAGAACGAATTCAAAATCATTTCAGGAAACAAAGCTCAGAACTATGGTTCATCAGTCAGACAATTATTTGGCGAACATAACCATCATGTGATTATTTGTTAGGATTTTATTATGTATAAATGTACGTTAGGCTTTACAGAACAAAACAACAACGGATATCGTTATGTGAATGCTAAATTGACGGATTATTCGTATAGGTGACGATCTGTACGAATATATCTGAAAGTTTAACATTCTGAATGATTTCTGATAACTAGAAAACCATATTGAAAAGTATAGTTATCATCGTGTTCGTACGGATGACGATTCGAACGAATACGCGCGACGACTGTACGATTCGATTTTAAACAGTAAATTAAATATTTTTGAAAATTTAAAATAAACGGAAGATATTTAGTTAATTTACTAGGAATTACCACCTAAAATAATTTTATAAACTCTTGTTTTAAAACCGAGACGTTTTGTTACGAAAATCGACGTTTTACGCGAAACCGAGCGAAACCGAACATAACCGGGTAACATGAGACCATTTAATGTGGCATTTAATACCACAACCACCACCACCACCAACCAGCTTCAACTCCATTTTTGTTTCCCAACTCTCTGTCTACTTTCTCTCTCTAGAAGCCATAGCCACATCTCTCTCAATTCTTCACGAAATCCTGTGTTTTTTGTGTCAAAACGACCACTATCACTTATAGATCACGAAAGTACATCGGATCTGAGCTTGGATCCAACCGATTTGAGGTAAAGATCGAGTTTAAGTTCGGTTTTAGGGATTTTGAAACCCTTTGGATCGGCCCCCGTTCAAGCTGGTTTTAACCCATTTTAATCCATAGGATTCACACCACATCATATTAGGATAGTGTAGGAACAAGGCTCACTTCGATACTTAGTCGATTAGCTCGCGATTTATGGTTACTTGCATTCGAAATCAGCATGGCCGAATGGGTAAACCCATAGCTCACCGAATGGATCAGTTGCCATCATTCGGCCGAAAGAGGCAAGAGCCGAAGCAGGCTCTGTGACAATCCAACATTTCCGGGTTAATCCCGTTAACAAAAACTAACAGAAACGATACGAAATTATACAAAAACAAACTAGAGGGACTGAAAATGAATAAAATTGTTCCTAAAACATTTAATTTACTAGAATTAAACTTATAAGTAGGAAATTTAATCAATTTTGACTTTAGAAGTCAAAATTTCGGCCATATGAGAAATCCAACTCAAAATTTATAGTAAATTAGTGTAATTATCCGAACTAAACACTCAAGTAACTCAATATAATGATGATTAACAGTTAATCATCCGTTATTATGCTAATAATGATTGAATTAAACCATGGGTGAGCCAAAGAGTTGAAACCGAAACCGTTCAATACCAAAACCCCACAAATCGACTTCATCTCTCACAATTGAACTCACAGAAGCTCCAATCGGCTTCTTTAGGGTCTCTGGCATCCAACAATTTGATCTCAAGAACACTGGATTGAAGAACACGATCGAGACTCGGCCGAAAAACAACCTAAAGTCGATCTCTTTCAATTTGTCATCAAAACAAGTAGGTAATCACTTCTAGACAATCTAAAATGGCCGATTAAGCAAAATCATATGCTAATTTCGTGTATAAACATCGAATTGATTGAATTATAATTCTTGGGTTCATCACGAAAGACGTTTTGGGGGTTTCTTGTTCAAACGAGTTAATAATCGAATTCAATTTTACAGACAGATTCGAAATCATGTTTTAAATGAAAAACCTAAGTCATTTGGATCAAATAGCAACGAATTGATAGACTTCGAATTCTAGGGTTCCTTATTATAACTGTTTTGGGGATTTTGATTCAAATGAGTTCAAAAACGAAAGTAATTGTTACTGTTAGTTTCAGAAAGTTTCGATGAAGGATAACCCTATGTTAATTACATCTTACAACAACAAATTTCATGAATTTGATTGTTAGGGTTCGTCGATCAAATAGAATTGGGGATTTCGATGTAATTGAGTTTGATTCTTAAATTAAACGTTATGGGGAGGCTCGACTTTCTTACTGTAATAGAAACCATACTAATTTAAGAATGTTGGATCATCAATTCAATCAATTTGAATTGAGAAAGAGGGAACTCGAGTTCGAACATGCTCATATCCGATTAGTTGGGTTATAGTGTTTAATTGTTCGAATTAAAACCACACGTAGAGTCTGTTGGATCCCAGGAACAAAAACCGCATGATGTCGGGTACAATTGGGTTCGAATTGAGGCCCAATTGGGTGTAGTTTGATTCGGCTGAGATTAACAAAGGGTAATCCAGTTTCTTGATGCTTAAAACCATTTCAAAATCAAACTGTTAACAAAATTTGAAACAGTTGAGTTGGTAGGGTGTGTGTGATATGGGTGAGAGGTCGCGGGTTCGAGACCGGATGCCACCGGTTTTTGATTTAAAAACAATTTTTTGTATTTTAAACATAACTTCTTCATTTTAACTCCGTTTCGACCCGTTCGAATTGCGTTGGAACCAGAATTTTAAGGTACAAGATCAAGCAAGCATGGACTAGGAGATCGAGTCGCATGCATATTTTACATTTCTGTTGTTTTGGATTTGAACATTTGAGACTTTGCTTTGTAATTTACAGTTTTCAAACCGTTATGTTTGTTATTGTTTTAAAAACGCTTCCGCAACGTTAGAACTTTGATATTACAGTTTTAGACCAAAGTATTTTGAAAATCATATAGAGGTCTTCGTTATGTCTAATGATCTGAGATCCTGGTTTGTCACGTCCCAAACTGTATGATTCCGTTAGTTGAAAATTGGGGGTGTGACAGATTGGTATCAGAGACATTGGTTATAGCGAACTAGGTTTGCATTAGTAGACTTAGACTATAACTGTTAGACATTAGACACATATGTTTACACATCTGAGTTTTGCCTAGTATTTACATATGGTCTTATGTAACAGATATGGCAGCTCCATCACCACCGCACGTGATCGTACTTGAGGATGAGGAGCCGGTAGCTCTAGCTTTGCATGATTACGAGGGGGATTCGGATGAGGATCCCGAGGAGGTTCCAGTGGAGGATTCGGAGGAGGATCCCGACGAGGACGACCTGGAGGAGGATCCTGAAGAGGATCCTGAGGAGGCACCGCAGGAGGACCCACAAGAGGCTCCTGAGGAGGATCCTGTTGAGGAATCATCCGACCGGATGCCACCGACATTTCGTGCCTCTAAGAGGCCACGATTAGAGTCTGATGATATCGCCCGACTGACCTGGGAGTCAAAGTGGGCTAATGATAGGATCGAGCACCTCGCGCAGGAGCTCAGAGATGCGAACGCTCGATATGCGGAGCTTCGTAGTGTAGTCCAGGGGATGGAGTCTCACATGGTACATCTGACTACACGAGTGCAGGAGGAGGAGCACCGAGCTGACATCGCTGAGGGGAGGTTGATTGCGTTGGAGGAGCAGTTTGTATCCGACACAGAGGAGGAAGAGGAAGAGGAGGAAATACCAGCACAGGATGTTGATTCTGATGCTGATTCTACTATTGAGGATGCCTGATTTCTTTTTATTTATTTTTTTAAACCTAGAAGGGGCGGGTTGTGTCCCTGTATTAGATGTTTGAAACCTTATGTTTTGATATTGAAAGCATTGTAATCACTTTGAATTATTATCTATTGGAATGTTATTACTTATTGCCAACAGTTGTGTTCAATCATACAGTTACATGTTTGTTGTTTGTTGTATTGTTTACACATTTCACATTGGATTTTGGTAACACTCTAACATTTATTCTAATTAGGAAGATAATGGCCGGTGAAAACGTCAATATGACAGTTGCAGAACTCAATGAGCTGATCTACAACAGGATCGCGGAGGCTATCGTGAACTACACCCAAACACACACGACAGGACCTCAGGGTCCAACAGGGGGATTGGTAAACCCACCGGTATGCACTTTCAAAACGTTTTTGGACTGCAAACCGCACAATTTCAAAGGATCGGAGGGGGCCATTGGACTGCTTCGATGGATTGAGAAAGCAGAATCAGTATTTGAAATGTGTAACTGTCCGGAGGAAAACAAAGTCAAATATGCTACAGGTACGTTGGAGGGTCCAGCGTTGACTTGGTGGAATTCCAATGTTAAGACATTGGGATTGGGAGAAGCTAATGCCTTAACCTGGAATGGGTTCAAGACATTACTGCAGGAAGAATATTGTCCTCGCAGTGAAATGCAGAAGCTGGAAGAGGAATATTGGCATCTGAAAATGGAGGGATCTAACATCGAAGAGTACACTACTCGTTCACACGAACTAGCCAGACTTCTACCTCACATGGCTACTCCACCAAGCAAGTGGATTGAGAGGTAAATTGGGGGATTAGTGCCTCAGATCCAGGGGTTAGTCACTTCTGCAAATCCCACCACTATTCAACAAGCTGTTCGGTTGGCGCATCAACTGACTGATCAGGCAGTGCTACAAGGAACTCTGCCTAAACGAACATCAGCTACTAAGGTGGGAGATCATAAGCGGAAGTGGGAAGGTAGCAACTCCAAGAATTTCAACCAGCAATCGTTTCAGCAGAACCGTAGGCAGGATTCGAACAAGACTTATCACAATTCAAACAGTGGTCAGCAGTCATCTGAGGGGTATACTGGTAAATACCCAAAGTGCAACAAGTGTGGATTCCATCATGTTGGGAATCCGTGTGATAAGTATCGGTGCCAATGGTGTGGTAAAGGAGGGCATGCAGCCAAAGACTGCCGCAGAGAACTGCAAAACAACTCCAACAATCAGAACAACAATCAGAAAGGGTGTTACGAGTGTGGCAAGCCGGGGCATTTCAAGAAGGATTGCCCACTAATCAAGAAGGGCGGGACTAATGATGCAAATGGCAACGGTAACGGAAACGGCAATGGCACCAATAACAACAACAATAACAATAAAAACGGTGCTAGGGGCAGGGCGTTTGTGATTGGAGGACGACAAGCACGGGAGGATCCCAACATTGTCACGGGTAAGTTCCTCTTGAATAATCACTATGCCTGTATGCTATTTGATACTGGTGCAGACCGGAGTTTTGTATCTAGTTCATTTTCTAAGTTGCTAAATGTTAGTCCTACTGCCTTAGAAAACCCATACACTGTAGAACTAGCTGATGGCAAGTTAATTGTAGTTGAAAAAATTCTTAAAGGATGTATCCTTGATTTGATGGGTCAAACACTGGAAATTGATCTGATGCTATCACTTTAGGCAGTTTTGATGTAGTTATTGGCATGGACTGGTTGTCCAAACACCAGGCTGAAATAGTATGCCATGAAAAGATCGTTCGTATACCTCTTCCACACGAAGAGACACTTATGTACAAGGTGAGAAGAGCAGTACGCCACTGCGTCTCATATCTTGTATGAAGGCACATAAATGTCTGCGTAAAGGTCATACAGCAGTTATAGCACTTATAACTGAGAAGCCGGTAGCTGAGAAGAAGATCGAAGACATCCCAGTAGTTTGTGAATTTCCTGAAGTATTTCCAGAAGACCTACCGGGATTACCGCCTATCAGACAAGTGGAATTTCGAATCGACCTTACACCAGACGCAGCACCGATAGCTAGGGCGCCTTATCGACTTGCACCATCTGAGATGCAAGAGTTATCTACACAACTGCAAGAGTTGTTGGATAAGGGTTTCATACAACCTAGTTTCTCACCGTGGGGAGCTCCTGTCTTATTTGTCAAGAAAAAGGACGGGACTTTCCGTATGTGTATTGATTATCGGGAACTAAACAAGGTTACCATCAAAAACCGGTATCCATTACCTAGAATTGATGATCTGTTTGATCAGTTGCAAGGTTCGAGTTACTACTCGAAGATTGATCTCAGATCAATTTATCATCAACTCAGAGTACAGGAGGAAGATATTCCTAAGACAGCATTCAGAACGCGCTATGGCCATTACGAATTCTTGGTCATGCCATTCGGATTGACGAACGCTCCAGCAGTATTCATGGATCTTACGAATCAAGTCTGCAAACCTTATCTTGATAAGTTTGTCATTGTTTTCATTGATGACATTCTCATCTATTCTCAGACTGAGGAGGAGCATGCTGAACATCTTCGATTGCTGTTAGAATTACTGAAACAAGAACAATTGTACGCTAAGTTCTCGAAATGTGACTTCTGGATGCGATAAGTTCAATTCTTGGGTCATATAGTCAATGAAAAGGGCATACATGTTGATCCAGCAAAAATTGAGGCGATTAAGAATTGGGAAGCATCAAAGACCCCTACCGAGGTACGGCAATTCCTTGGTTTGGCGGGTTACTACCGACGATTCATTGAAGGTTTCTCAAAGATCGCTCAACCACTTACAGCTCTTACGCACAAAGGAACGAAGTATAACTGGACGGATAAACAGGAAGCTGCATTCCAACTATTGAAACAGAAACTCTGCAGTGCACCGATTCTGTCCTTACCGGAAGGAACTGAAGACTTTGTGGTGTATTGTGACGCATCTGCACAGGGTTTGGGTGTGTGTTGATGCAGCGTGATAAAGTGATTGCTTACGCTTCAAGGCAACTACGACCACACGAAAAGAATTACACTACTCATGACTTGGAGTTAGGAGCAGTGGTATTTGCCTTGAAGATTTGGAGACACTATTTATATGGAACCAAGTGTACCATTTACACTGATCATAAGAGTTTGCAACATATCTTTGATCAGAAGGAACTCAATATGAGACAGCGACGATGGGTCGAGTTGTTGAACGACTACGAAAGCGCAATCAAGTATCATCCGGGAAAAGCTAATGTGGTAGCTGATGCTTTAAGCAGAAAAGACACAACATAGACAAGACGGGTTCGCACACTTATGATGACAATACATACTGACTTACCTGACAAGGTACTCAGTGCTCAGCTTGAAGCCTTAGAAAAGGATAACTTGGTACAGGAATCCTTACGAGGAATGGAAAAACAATTGGATGTCATGCCTGATGGAACTTGTTGTTTCATTAATCGAATTTGGATACCTTTGCATGGTGGTTTAAGGAAACTCGTGATGGATGAAGCGCACAAATCCAGATATTCAGTCCATCCGGGATCAGACAAGATGTATCATGACTTAAAGGCACTGTATTGGTGGCCTCATATGAAAGCCGACATTGCTAAGTACGTTAGCAAATGTTTGACTTGTTCTAAAGTCAAAGTTGAATATCAGAAACCATCTGGTTTACTGCAACAACCAGAAATACCGATGTGGAAATGGGAACAGATTTCGATGGATTTCGTTACTAAGTTACCCGTACGCCAAGTGGTTGTGATACGATATGGGTAATTGTCGATCGATTAACGAAATCTGCTCATTTCTTAGCAATTAAGGAAACCGACAAAATGGAGAAACTGACTCGCATTTACATCAAGGAAGTGGTAGCACGACATGCCGTACCAATTTCCATCATATCAGATTGGGATGCCCGATTCACTTCAAACTTTTGGAAATCACTCCATAAGTCATTGGGAACTCGTTTAGACAAGAGTACCGCATATCATCCACAAACCGACGGTCAGAGTGAACGTATGATTCAGACGTTTGAAGACATGTTACGAGCTTGTGTCATTGATTTTGGCGATAGCTGGGAAAACCACTTGCCGTTAGTGGAATTCTCTTACAACAACAGTTATCATACGAGTATTCAAGCAGCACCATTTGAAGCTTTATACCGTCGCAAATGTCGTTCACCAGTTTGTTGGGCTGAAATTGGTGACAGTTAGATAACAGGTCCTGCACTGGTGCACGAAACGACTGAGAAGATTGTACAAATCCGGAACCGTATGGCAGCGGCTCGGGATCGACAAAAGAGTTACACTGACAAACGTCGCAAGCCATTGGAATTTCAAGTAGGAAACCTAGTTCTTCTAAAGGTATCACCCTGGAAAGGTGTGATACGATTCGGCAAACGCGGGAAGCTTAGCCCACGCTACGTAGGACCTTTTGAAATTCTGAAAAGGATTGGTCCGGTTGCGTATCAACTACAATTACCGGATGAACTCAGCGGAGTTCATGATGTCTTTCATGTTTCGAACTTAA
Source organism: Mikania micrantha (assembly GCA_009363875.1). Taxonomy (NCBI): domain Eukaryota; kingdom Viridiplantae; phylum Streptophyta; class Magnoliopsida; order Asterales; family Asteraceae; genus Mikania; species Mikania micrantha. The sequence continues at coordinate 31,668 of SZYD01000409.1, read as the reverse complement.
AGAAATGTCTTTCTGATGAGACATTGATTGTATCACTTGAAGAAATACAAGTGGACGAACAGTTACGGTTCATAGAAGAACCAGTTGAAATCATGGACCGAGAGGTCAAACAGCTCAAACACAGCAAAATTCCAATAGTCAAGGTCCGTTGGAATTCAAGACGTGGACCTGAATTCACATGGGAAAGGGAAGATCAAATGATGAAGAAGTATCCTCATCTGTTCAAAACAACAACTGTAAACACTGAGAAGGTACGTTAAATTTCGGGACGAAATTTCCTTCAACAAGGGGATGATGTGATACTTCACACTCCAACATTTCAGATTTCAAACGTAAGCACAAGCATTTTATACAATTGGCTTTGTTACAAATAATTGTGGTGAAAACAAATATGGTAGAATTCAAACACTTTCAAGCATGATTAGTTACAATCGATGTGCTACATTATATTTTATGTACTACATTTACTGTGTTACATTATAAGGTAGTACAAACATGATTAGTTGCAAACATTCACTATGTGCAAGGTTACATAGTACAGTATGATTGAACATGAACATTCACAATTAAGGTGCACTAACTGGTGTGCATGCGAACAATTACATGGAACGATCACACGTAGGGGTGATGTTGCCAAACATTGAACATTGAACGACCACACTTAGGTGTGGTGTTGCAAACATTGAACTTTGTGTGTGAGTACACAAAAGTACACAGAATGATCAAGTATCGCAGTAACACGCACAATTTGAACTCACAAGTAGTGTCCTAACTACTTCTAACATTTTAAATTTTCGGGACGAAAATTCCTTCAACAAGGGATGATGTGACAATCCGGCAATTCGCGGTTAAGTCCGTTAACCAAAAATTAACAGAAATCGCAAAGAAATCAAACAATATCAAATTATAAGGATTAAACTTGAACAAAATAAATTTATAATTAGTTAAATAGTTCAATTTTGACTTTAGAAGTCAAAATTCGGCCAAAATGAGTAATGAAATTCGAAATTCACATTTAATCACTATAAGAAACCGAATTAATCATTCAATCAACATATAATGATGATGATTAACCGTTATCATCGGTTATTGAATGTATTAAACATCGAATTAAACCAATAATAACTCAAAGGTTCGAAACCGTCATTGGTTATCAACAAAAACATATGATTCGATTTCAACATCACAAATTGAGCATTCACAACTCTAATTCGGCACCCTCTGGACCTGTTTCACAAAACAATTCGATTTCAGAAGCGTGGATTGAAGGATTTGAATGAGAGGACGACCGAATCAGAAGCGACAAAGCCGATTAAACTGGCGACTAAGGCCGAAAATACTGGCGACTATGGCCGGAATACTGGCGACTAAGGCCGGAATACTGGCGACAAGGCCGAAAGATACTAGCGACTAAGGCTGGAATGCTGGCGACTAAGGCCGGGATATTGGCGACTAAGGCCCAGTTGTATAGCATATGAATGCTATAATTCGGAGGATCCCTGGTAATAGTCTTTGAAAATGAAATTGTCAGCCACTCATGCGTGTACTGGTCCCAAAATCTCCAACTATACCGGGATATTTTGGAGGATCCTTAGTTATAGCCCTCGATAATGAAATTGTCAGCCACTCATGCGTGTACTGGTCCATTATCTCAGACTATAACAGGATAAACGTGCGCAACTGGCGAGGGTATGAACCCTAAGTCTTCATGAGAGACAAAAGTCTCTTAAGTTTTGATTTCAGGTCAAAACTTTGCAGCTGGACATAAAGTCAGTGCGGGGTCTTCTACAGTTTTGATTTCAGGTCAAAACTTTGCAGCTAGACATAAAGTCAGTGCAGGGTCTTCATCAAGTTCTGATTTCAGGTCAGAACTTGGGTTAAGACATAAAGTCTCATCTCTTATCCTGCTATACCTACAAAACAGTAATATTTTTGCATAGTTGGGAATCAGGATTCATGATGCCCCTTAGATGCTTAGGTTAGTAGCTTGGTAATTAGGAATATACAAGAATATATAGGAATATATTAGAATATACAGAAATATTTGGAAATATAAGTGCGGATTATAATGTGATTATCTTTTACAGTTTGATACAACAAGTTTCAAATAAAGTATAGCTTAAGATGAATGGCATTCCAAGATCTTGGAAGAGGTTCTCCTTCCATGTTGATTAACTTATATGCCCGTTTTCCATCAGCTGGATTGGTGGTATTTTGAAATGCCTTCCCTAAAACCAGATCTCCAACTTGAAATCTTTGTATCCTAATATTCTTGTTATAGGATTTGGCTATCTTTTGTTTATATGTTGCCATCCTTATTCTTGCAATATACCTAAGTTCATCAATACTATCTAGATCCTCAGATAATACTTCCTTGTTGGATTCTAGATTTTGTAAACTTGATCTTGCAGTAGGAACAATCATTTCAGTTGGGAGAACGGCTTCAGAACCATACACTAAAGAGAATGGTGTTTGACCAGTTGCATTCTTTGTGGTTGTTCTATCAGCCCATAGAACAAATGGAAGTTCTTCAGCCCACTTTCCTTTTATTGGATCCCAAATTTTTCTTAAGGTTGTTGATAATGATCTTGTTGCTTGATTCTGCCTGACCATTAGCTTGAGGATGAACAGGTGTAGAGGTTATCATCTTTATGCCTGAGCTTTCACAAAATTTTGTAGTCCTTTTGCCTATTAATTGAGATCCATTGTCACAAGTGATTTCTGCGGGTATCCCAAATCTAGTCAGGATATTTCTCTTTATGAATGAGATTACTTCTTTTTCTCTAACTTGAACAAAGGCTTCAGCCTCAATCCACTTTGAGAAGTAATCTGTCATAGCAAGCATAAACACCTTTCCTCCGGGTGCTTTGGGTAATTTTCCTACTATATCCATTCCCCATTTCATGAATGGCCATGATGAGACTATTGGATGTAGAGGTTCAACTGGTTGATGAAGTATATTGCTATGTCTTTGACAAGCATCACACTTTTGGGAATAAGACATTGCATCTCTCTCATGGTCGGCCAAAAGTATCCTGTTCTCAGGATCTTTGAGAATAATGCTCTACCCCTAGTGTGATTTCCACAATCTCCTTCATGGATATCTTTCATTACTTCCAAACTTTAGGGTTTCTCTAAACACCTTAAGTATGGGCCTGCTATTGACTTTCTATATAAGATATCTCGTATGATTGTGTATCTAGACACTTTTGCTTTAAAAGCTCCAGGATTTGTTTCTTCATCAGGTATTTTTCCTGTTTGAATGTAGTTCTTAATAGGGATAGTCCAGGATAGTTCATGTGCTTCTGAGTGATGAACCTCGGTATTCTCGGGTTCACTACCCTGACTTGTATCCTGCATATCTATCGTTGGTCTTAAAATATGAAGGATAGGGATATTAATATCCTCAGGGATCCTTAGGGATGATGCTAAGTTTGCCAGTGCATCTGCTTCGGCATTCTCATCCCTCGGCACTAGAGTGATATCAAAGTTGTAAAAATATCCTGAAATATCCTTAACTATTTCTAAGTATTTCGCTAATTTATCTCCCTTAGTCGTGTAGGAACTGTTAAATTGATTGGCTATTAGTAGGGAATCGACAAAAACAAGTAGGTTTCTGATGTTCATATCCCTAGCCAATTGAAGTCCTGCTACTAGGGCTTCGTATTCTGCCTCATTATTAGTTGCTTGAAATTCACAACTAATCTGTTGGGGTATTATGTCCCCCTGTGGCGATTTTAGTATGATGCCTAGACCTGTTCATCTTATATTTGAAGATCCGTCCGTGAACAAAGTCCGCTCACTAGTATCTTCATCTAAGAGTTTGATTTCTAGATCCACTTCTGGTTGTAGATCATTACTAAAATCAGCCATAAAGTCTGCTAATGCTTGTGACTTAATTGTTGTTCTTGGTTCATAAATTAAATCATAAGTACTGAGTTTGACTGACCATTTTGCCATCCTTCCTGATAGCTCAGGTTTTCTCAATACAGATTTAATTGAATAATTGGTTTTAATGTGTATTCTATGTGTCTCAAAGTAATGCCTAAGCTTGGTTGATGCCATGTCCAAAGCTAGAATTAGCTTTTCTAAGTGAGAATATCTAGTCTCAGCATCTACTAGGCTCTTACTTACATAGTATACGGGATGTTGTGATCCATGATGATCCTTAACTAACACAGCACTTACAGTAGTTCGGGATACTGCTAAGTACAATGATAGTGGTTCACCATCTTCTGGTCTCATGAGCAACGGTGGTGAGGATAAATATTCTTTTAGATCCTGAAGCGCCTTCTCATGCTCTTCATCCCATTGGAACTTCTTATTCTTTTTAAGGATATCATAGAATCCGTTAAATTTTTCAGAAGACCTTGAGATGAATCTGTTAATTGCAGCTAATCTTCTTGTTAATCTTTGTACTTCTTTTATGTTCTTTGGGGATTTGAGGTTTAAGATTGCTTGAATTTGTTCCGGGTTGGCCTCTATTCCTCTTTTAGTGACCATATATCCCAAGAACTTTCCTGATCTCATCCCAAAATGACACTTAGATGGATTAAGCTTCATATTGTAGTGGTCCAGGATATCGAAGGATTCCTGAAGATCCCTAAGATGATTCTCAGTTACCTTCTATTTGACCACCATATCATCAATATACACTTCCATAGTGTCCCCTAGCAAGTGGATTGAGAGGTAAATTGGGGGATTAGTGCCTCAGATCCAGGGGTTAGTCACTTCTGCAAATCCCACCACTATTCAACAAGCTGTTCGGTTGGCGCATCAACTGACTGATCAGGCAGTGCTACAAGGAACTCTGCCTAAACGAACATCAGCTACTAAGGTGGGAGATCATAAGCGGAAGTGGGAAGGTAGCAACTCCAAGAATTTCAACCAGCAATCGTTTCAGTAGAACCGCAGGCAGGATTCGAACAAGACTTATCACAATTCAAACAGTGGTCAGCAGTCATCTGAGGGGTATACTGGTAAATACCCAAAGTGCAACAAGTGTGGATTTCATCATGTTAGGAATCCGTGTGATAAGTATCAGTGCCAATGGTGTGGTAAAGGAGGGCTTGCAGCCAAAGACTGCCGCAGAGAACTGCAAAACAACTCCAACAATCAGAACAACAATCAGAAAGGGTGTTACGAGTGTGGCAAACCGGGGCATTTCAAGAAGGATTGCCCACTAATCAAGAAGGGCGGGACTAATGATGCAAATGGCAACGGTAACGGAAACGGCATTGGCACCAATAACAACAACAATAACAATAAAAACGGTGCTAGGGGCAGGGCGTTTGTGATTGGAGGACGACAAGCACGGGATGATCCCAACATTGTCACGGGTAAGTTCCTCTTGAATAATCACTATGCCTGTATGCTATTTGATACTGGTGCAGACCGGAGTTTTGTATCTAGTTCATTTTCTAAGTTGCTAAATGTTAGTCCTACTGCCTTAGAAAACCCATACACTGTAGAACTAGCTGATGGCAAGTTAATTGTAGTTGAAAAAATTCTTAAAGGATGTATCCTTGATTTGATGGGTCAAACACTGGAAATTGATCTGATGCTATCACTTTAGGCAGTTTTGATGTAGTTATTGGCATGGACTGGTTGTCCAAACACCAGGCTGAAATAGTATGCCATGAAAAGATCGTTCGTATACCTCTTCCACACGAAGAGACACTTATGTACAAGGTGAGAAGAGCAGTACGCCACTGCGTCTCATATCTTGTATGAAGGCACATAAATGTCTGCGTAAAGGTCATACAGCAGTTATAGCACTTATAACTGAGAAGCCGGTAGCTGAGAAGAAGATCGAAGACATCCCAGTAGTTTGTGAATTTCCTGAAGTATTTCCAGAAGACCTACCGGGATTACCGCCTATCAGACAAGTGGAATTTCGAATCGACCTTACACCAGACGCAGCACCGATAGCTAGGGCGCCTTATCGACTTGCACCATCTGAGATGCAAGAGTTATCTACACAACTGCAAGAGTTGTTGGATAAGGGCTTTATACGACCTAGTTTTTCACCTTGGGGAGCTCCAGTCTTATTTGTCAAGAAAAAGGACGGGACTTTCCGTATGTGTATCGATTACCGAGAACTTAACAAGGTTACCATCAAAAACCGGTATCCGTTGCCTAGAATTGACGATTTGTTCGATCAGTTGCAAGGTTGGAGTTACTACTCGAAGATTGATCTCAGATCTGGTTATCATCAACTCAGAGTACAGGAGGAAGATATTCCAAAGACAGCATTCAGAACGCGCTATGGCCATTATGAGTTTTTGGTTATGCCATTTTGGTTGACAAACGCTCTAGCAGTATTCATGGATCTCATGAATCGGGTTTGCAAACCTTATCTTGATAAGTTTGTCATTGTTTTCATTGATGACATTCTCATCTACTTGCAGACTGAGAAGGAGCATGCTGAACATCTTCGATTGCTGTTAGAATTACTGAAACAAGAACAATTGTACGCTAAGTTCTCGAAATGTGACTTCTGGATGCAAGAAGTTCAATTCTTGGGTCATATAGTCAATGAAAAGGGCATACATGTTGATCCAGCAAAAATTGAGGCGATTAAGAATTGGGAAGCATCAAAATTGAGGCGATTAAGAATTGGGAAGCATCAAAGACCCCTACCGAGGTACGACAATTCCTTGGTTTGGCGGGTTACTACCGACGATTCATTGAAGGTTTCTCAAAGATCGCTCAACCACTTACAGCTCTTACGCACAAAGGAACGAAGTATAACTGGACGGATAAACAGGAAGCTGCATTCCAACTATTGTAACAGAAACTCTGCAGTGCATCAATTCTGTCCTTACCGGAAGGAACAGAAGACTTTGTGGTGTATTGTGACGCATCTGCACAGGGTTTGGGGTGTGTGTTGATGCAGCGTGATAAAGTGATTGCTTACGCTTCAAGGCAACAACGACCACACGAAAAGAATTACACTACTCATGACTTGGAGTTAGGAGCAGTGGTATTTGCCTTGAAGATTTGGAGACACTATTTATATGGAACCAAGTGTACCATTTACACTGATCATAAGAGTTTGCAACATATCTTTGATCAGAAGGAACTCAATATGAGACAGCGACGATGGGTCGAGTTGTTGAACGACTACGAAAGCGCAATCAAGTATCATCCGGGAAAAGCTAATGTGGTAGCTGATGCTTTAAGCAGAAAAGACACAACATAGACAAGATGGGTTCGCACACTTATGATGACAATACATACTGACTTACCTGAAAAGGTACTCAGTGCTCAGCTTGAAGCCTTAGAAAAGGATAACTTGGTACAGGAATCCTTACGAGGAATGGAAAAACAATTGGATGTCATGCCTGATGGAACTTGTTGTTTCATTAATCGACTTTGGATACCTTTGCATGGTGGTTTAAGGGAACTCGTGATGGATGAAGCGCACAAGTCTAGATATTCAGTCCATCCGGGGTCAGACAAGATGTATCATGACTTGAAGGCACTGTATTGGTGGCCTCACATGAAAGCCGGCATTGCTAAGTACGTTAGCAAATGTTTGACTTGTTCAAAAGTCAAAGTTGAATATCAAAAACCATCTGGTTTACTGCAACAACCAGAAATACCTATGTGGAAATGGGAACAGATTTCGATGGATTTCATTACTAAGTTACCCCATACACCAAGTGGTTGTGATACGATATGGGTAATTGTTGACCGATTAACGAAATCTGCACATTTCTTAGCAATTAAGGAAACCGACAAAATGGAGAAGCTGACTCGCATTTACATCAAGGAAGTGGTAGCACGACATGGCGTACCAATTTCCATCATATCAGATCGGGATGCCCGATTCACGTCAAACTTTTGGAAATCACTCCATAAGTCATTGGGAACTCGTTTAGACATGAGTACTGCCTATCATCGGCAAACCGACGGCCAGAGTGAACGTACGATTCAGACGCTCGAGGATATGTTACGAGCTTGTGTCATTGATTTTGGTGACAGCTGGGAAAACCACTTACCGTTAGTGGAATTCTCTTACAATAACAGTTATCATACAAGTATTCAGGCAGCTCCGTTTGAAGCTTTATACGGTCGCAAATGTCGTTCACCAGTTTGTTGGGCTGAAATTGGTGACAGTCAGATAACAGGTCCTGAACTAGTGCATGAAACGACTGAGAAGATTGTACAAATCCGGAACCGTATGGCAGCGACCTGGGATCGACAGAAGAGTTATGCTGACAAACGTCGCAAACCGTTGGAATTTCAAATAGGAGACCGAGTTCTTCTAAAGGTATCACCTTGGAAAGGTGTGATACGATTCGGTAAGCGCAGAAAGCTTAGTCCATGCTACGTAGGACCTTTTGAGATCCTGAAAAGGATTAGTCCGGTTGCGTATAAACTTAAATTACCGGATGAACTCAGTGGAGTTCATGATGTCTTTCACGTTTCGAATTTAAAGAAATGTCTTTCTGATGAGACATTGATTGTACCACTGGAAGAAATACAAGTGGATGAATAGTTACGATTCATTGAAGAACCAGCTGAAATCATGGACCGAGAGGTCAAATAGCTCAAACCAAGCAAGATACTGATAGTCAAAGTCCGGTGGAATTCAAGACGTGGACCTGAATTCACATGGGAACGGGAAGATCAAATGATGAAGAAGTATCCTCATCTATTCAAAACAGCAACTGCAAACACGGAAAAGGCACGTTAAATTTCGGGACGAAATTTCCTTCAACAAGGGGATGACGTGATGCTTCACACATCAACACTTCAGATTTCAAACTGTAGCACAAACACTTTATACAATTGGTTTTATTACAAACATTTGTGCTATATTACGTCTTATGTGCTACGTTTCATATGTTACATGTTATGGTAGTACATACATGATTAGTTTCAAACATTTTCTATGTACGAGATTGCATAGTACAAACAATTACGAACATTCACTATGTGCAAGGTTACATAGCACAGTATGATCAAACACAAACATTCACAGTTAGGTGTCCTCACTAGTGTGCACGCAAACAGTTACATAGAACGATCACACTTATCTGTGATGTTGCAAACATTGGGTTTTGTGTGTGAGTACACACAAGCACACAGAATGATCAGACATTACACTAGCACGTACAATTTGAACTCGCAAGTAGTTTCCTAACTACTTCTAACATTTAACAATTTTCGGGACGAAAATGCCTTCAACAAGGGGATGATGTGACAATCCAACATTTCCGGGTTAATCCCGTTAACAAAAACTAACCGAAATGATACGAAATTCTACAAAAACAAACTAGAGGGACTGAAAATGAATAAAATTGTTCCTAAAACATTTAATTTACTAGAATTAAACTTATAAGTAGGAAATTTAATCAATTTTGACTTTAGAAGTCAAAATTTCGGCCATATGAGAAATCCAACTCAAAATTAATAGTAAATTAGTATAATTATCCGAATTAAACACTCAAGTAACTCAATATAATGATGATTAACAGTTAATCATCCGTTATTATGCTAATAATGGTCGAATTAAACCATGGGTGAGCCAAAGAGTTGAAACCGAAACCGTTCAATACCAAAACCTCACAAATCGACTTCATCTCTCACAATTGAACTCACAGAAGCTCCAATCGGTATCTTTAGGGTCTCTGGCATCCAACAATTTGATCTCAAGAACACTGGATTGGAGAACACGATCGAGACTCGGCCGAAGAACAACCTAAAGTCGATCTCTTTCAATTTGTCATCAAAACAAGTAAGTAATCACTTCTAGACAATCTAAAATGGCCGATTAAGCAAAATCATATGCTAATTTCGTGTATAAACATCGAATTGATTGAATTATAATTCTAGGGTTCATCACGAAAGACGTTTTGGGGGTTTCTTGTTCAAACGAGTTAATAATCGAATTAAATTTTACAGACAGATTCGTAATCATGTTTTAAATGAAAACCCTAAGTCATTTGGATCAAATAGCAACGAATTGATAGACTTTGAATTCTAGGGTTCCTTATTATAACTGTTTTGGGGATTTTGATTCAAATGAGTTCAAAAACGAAATTAATTGTTACTGTTAGTTTCAGAAAGTTTCGATGAAGGATAACCCTATGTTAATTACATCTTACAACAACAAATTTCATGAATTTGATTGTTAGGGTTCGTCGATCAAATAGAATTGGGGATTTCGATGTAATTGAGTTTGATTCTTAAATTAAACGTTATGGGGAGGCTCTACTTTCTTACTGTAATAGAAACCATACGAATTTAAGAATGTTGGATCATCAATTCAATCAATTTGAATTGAGAAAGAGGGAACTCGAGTTCGAACATGCTCATATCCGATTAGTTGGGTTATAGTGTTTAATTGTTCGAATTAAAACCACACGTAGAGTCGGTTGGATCCCAGGAACAAAAACCCCATGATGTCGGGTACAATTGGGTTGGAATTGAGGCCCAATTGGGTGTAGTTTGATTCGGCTGAGATTAACAAAGGGAATCCAGTTTCTTGATGCTTAAAACCATTTCAAAATCAAACTGTTAACAAAATTTGAAACAGTTGAGTTGGTAGGGTGTGTGTGATATGGGTGAGAGGTCGCGGGTTCGAGACCGGATGCCACCGGTTTTTGATTTAAAAACAATTTTTTGTATTTTAAACATAACTTCTTCATTTTAACTCCGTTTCGACCCGTTCGAATTGCGTTGGAACCAGAATTTCATCCCGAACAAAGTAAAATAATAAAATTTATATTTTAACCCGAAAACGAAATCGCGTATACTTTTTTTTAACTGAATGAACTAAAAATCGTGTATACTTTCGTATAAACGTTTCTAACAACTTAATATAAGTGTGTTGACACTTATATGACTACAAACAAGATTTAGACACTTCAAATAACGACACGTTATTATAATTTCACAGATCCTTCGTAGAAGCTATTCTACGTACCCTCGCGAACACGTGATCATTCTGTTTGCTAGCAAAGGTGCGTACACGGCCCCTTTTCTTACTTTTACTGTTTTGGGGGAGAAAACATGTGCAACAAACATTTTAGATACATATCACTTGCATGAGTTAGCTGTTTACATTAAGTGCGAACATAGCATTACAAGTCCTTACATATCGAACCGTTTAGTTTGTCGTAGTGCAAAGCGTGGTAGTTGGAAATAGATCTATTAGGTTTGAGAAACCTCACTTGGTAGATTGTAGGTCTACGCAAGTGTTTGACTAGCCAATTCACATTACTATTGTTTGCGCTAGACAATAGTGGGAAAGGCAAATTGCATTCTAACAGTCAGCTTCGGTGTCGACCGCTTATGTAAATAGTACAAATGACTAGCTATCATGACTATGCATGTGTGATTATGTTATCTGTAAACATTTCATTTCAAACAGTTGTTTCAAACATTTGTGATCAAACAAACCTGTGTATGCACCAACCGTTGTGTTGACTTGATTTACATGTTTTCTCAAGACGTTAAGGTACAAGATCAAGCAAGCATGGACTAGGAGATCGAGTCGCATGCATATTTTACATTTCTGTTGTTTTGGATTTGAACATTTGAGACTTTGCTTTGTAATTTACAGTTTTCAAACCGTTATGTTTGTTATTGTTTTAAAAACGTTTCCGCAACGTTAGAACTTTGATATTACAGTTTTAGACCAAAGTATGTTTGAAAATCATATAGAGGTATTCGTTATGTCTAATGATCTGAGATCCTGGTTTGTCACGTCCCAAACGGTATGATTCCGTTAGTTGAAAATTGGGGGTGTGACAGGCTCCTTCGGTCGGCCCTCATTCGGCTGGCCCATGCTTCTTTGGTCGGCCCAACACCTTCGGCCAGTTGCTATTCGGTCGGCCCATGTCATTTTGTCGGCCCAGAAATACTCCTTCAGCCCACCCTTCTTTCGCATACCATGTTGATTCGGCCAGCCCTCTCATTCGTTCGGCCAAGGTCTCATACGGCCAGGCTCTTTCGGTCAAGGCTGGTTCGGAGAGGACTTCTTCGGCCAAGAGCTATTCGGTTAAGACATGGGATGGCACTAGAGTTGGGTAGGGTTTGGATCACATGGCTGCGTGAATGAAACTTTAATGTGTGTGTGTGTGCATGAGATTCATGCATTGCATGCATGGGCTGATGTTGTGTGTGTGTGCATGGGAAAAAGGATAAAAGGATTCCTTTGCATGCAATCAACACCTACCCCCTAAGGATTTAATATGAATTTAATCTATCAAATGGAATTTATGTTAACAAAGATACTAAACAAGGGTTGTAAAAGGGTTTGCAATAACAAGAAATTTCATAAGACATGCTATTATCTAAACAAGGGTTGGTAACACTAATTTGGGATCAAAACATGGGTGAAGTTATAAAAGGCTAAAGCAATAACATAAGGATTTAGAGTGTTGATTTAATTATTAACACCTAAACCTTAGGAAAATTCATGAGGACATGTAACTAACCTAGATTATTTAATTGAATTATCTATGCCAAGTTATTCAAAGATCTTGATCAGTAATCACTTGGAAATCAAAGTTTAGTAATGGGCCCGAGGTTGGCCCAATGGGCTTAACCCAAGCCCATCACGTGTAAATTTCACCTTTCTTAAATTAATTATGTTTTAATAAAAGAAATTAAATTGTAAGCTCTTTCAAATTAATATAAATGATTTTAACTTAATACTTAGCATAAAGTAAATTAATTTAAAGATGTTTTAATTAAGGATTTGTAAGGAATACTTATGGGATAAGGGTTTTACTAATGGGTAATGAGTTAGACTAGTTAGAAGGAGTCTTAGAAGCACATTAGTAACATAGGACACTTAGTTGCACACCGAGACCAGATCCTAGGATACGACGACTATTATAAATACTTATCGTATTCGAATCCTCTTAAAACAACTCAGGTACTGAAGATACATAAACCACAAGTAGCGAGCGCATATTTTGTGATAATTCATTCGCACTGCAACACATGTGAGTTCATTGCCCCTTTTCTAAACATTTTTGTTTTACAAATGCGGGGCTGAGAAGCTTGTGTAAATTATTTTCTTTGGATTATATTTACCTAAATGCTTTTACTTAATATATGTTTTATATGTAAAATGGTTATCCTAGATCTTATCTGGGTAAACTAATTTCAGAATTTCAGAATGAGTTATCTATTCATCATGAATAGCTAACAATTTTAAAGACAAAGAACTATTTTTCAAGATCTATTTTCAAAGAACTAAAGATCTAAAACAAAGAACTATTTTCAAAGATCTAATTTCAAAGAACTAACGGTCAAATCAAAGTACTAATTTCTGTGGTGTGTTGTCAAAGAACTAACGATCTATTTAAAAGAACTTATTACAAAGAACTATTTTCCAAGAGTCTGACTGGGAAATATCAAAGATAGCATGTGCCAATCTCAGGTTTGAAAGATTTCCTAGCTAGACTGATCGAATATGAGACGCATGTTTGATGATATTTACAGTGTTCCCTTACCAGTTTTGAGGAACATCTGGGAAATACTCAAAGATAACATGTGCCAAAGGACTAAAGAACTATACGAACCACGGACGATCTAAAGAACTATAAAAGCATGTATATAAAAAGATGTCCTAGCTAGACTGATTAATTATAGGTCGCATGTTTGATGAGATTTACAGATCTCCTTTACTACTAAGAACCATGATTGCTAGACTAGTCTACTCGAGTTGACCAAGGCCCAATCATTAGGTCTTAGATTTTATTAAATGTTTATTTATTTATTTAACTAAGCATTTATTGAAATGTTTATACAAATGTTATGGTTGATCATGATTGCGTGATGAACTTAAGGAATCAATAGAGATTTCAAGTTTATGTATCTACAGGAACTAAGTACTGAAGAACTAATGTGTTAATAGTGGGGGTAAAATGCTTAATTATCATTTAAAACAGTGTCATGTGTGGTTTAGTATGTGGTGGGATGGCATCTGACAGGTTGTAGGCTCGACCCTTTCGTATGCCCTATATATAAGCATACCGAACTGGATATTGCATGTGATGTTAATGAGGTTAAGGTTGTTATCCAAGAGTTTAGAAAATGTTTTATGTGTGTGTTTAGAACTATGATGGAGACGGAATTGAATGTTAGGTAAAATGCTTAATTTTCATTAACAGTGTCATAGGTGGATTAGTATGTGGTGGGATGGCGTCTGGACGGGATGTAGGCTCGACCCTTTCGTATGCCCTATATATAAGCATACCGATCTGGATATTACATGTGATGTTAATGAGGTTAAGGTTGTTACCGAAAAAGAGTTTGCAAAGCTATTTTTCAAATACTAAACTATATGAACTCACCAACCATGTGTTGACTTGATCTTTTTGCATGACTTCTCAGGTGACGAACAGGTCAATTAAGAAGTTATTGCTTTTGGACTAGGATGCCAGATAGTGGACCTAGTATTTTTGGACCTGCATATTTTTGGAACATCATCTACAGAGTATTTTGTATATCTTGTGCAGATACAAGATAGAAAATTTATGATGTTGATAGTAGATTTACATTGTTAAATTATGAACAAAACTGATTTAATTTAACTTTGTAATTCTATTTTCATTTAGCAGTTTCTCATTTTATATCATGTGCATTGTAAACAATCTGATCATCACGATTATCATTCCCGATATCGCGCCCCGGGAACTTTCCGCCCGATGGGACACACGATCCTGCCCGCCGGCTCGGGGTGTGACACATCATGGTGAGGATCCAGGATATTCTCGCGATCTTGTTCTTCAAAGGACACCACTGTTTCAGTGGTAAGTGTTGTTGTCTTTGTGGGTCTCTCTCCATTCTCCATTTTGGCTTCTTTAGCATGTTTCCTTGCTGCAGAATAAGAGGTACCACAAATGTCAGAACCACCAGAAATAAAGTTTATTACATTTGCATCCTTAGGTGGGGATGCTGCTCTTTTTGGGAATCCGTTGGAATCCTGTCTTCTTTCTTTCTTTTTCCCCAGTAGTTCCTTGAGATGGCCTTTGCTTAGCAGATAACGTATTTCCTTCCTTAGTGCAATGAAATCATCGATTATGTGGCCGAAGTCTTCGTGAAAGGCACACCACTTGGATTTGTCCCTTATTGCAAACTTCTTTTCCTTCGGTGGCCACATAGCTTTTTCACCTAAGTCCTGCATAGCACACATTAATTCAGGGATATCAACAAAAAAACAATAGTCAGATATCCTGGGATATTCTTCATCATCCTCATCTTCATCCACAGAATTGATCTTGTGATTATCAGCCTTGTAGTACGGTTTAGATTTGAATGACTTGCTGGTAGGAGAATCTGATTTTCTTTTGCCTTGATCATTGGGAGGTGTTTTGGTGATCCTCTTCTGGATTTCTTTATCATCCTCCAATCTAATGAACCTTAATGCACGGTTTCGAACTTCGTCCATGTTCCTGCAAGGATTCATAACCAAGTCATCATAAAATGGTGAGTCTCTTTGTAAACCCATCTTAAATGCTTGAACAACCGTAGTGATGTCAAGGTTAGGGATATCCAGGGATTCTCTGCCAAACTTGTTGACATAACTCCTGAGGGATTCATCGGATCCCTGGGTTACCCTGTAGAGATCACTAGTCAGCCTCTCAAAGGTCCCGCTACAAGAAAATTGACTGTTAAATAGATTAATCAGATGAGCCAATGAAGTTATTGAATAGGGAGGAACATTAAGCAGCCATTTCAGGGCAGCCCCTGTCAATGTTGAGCCGAATCCCTTGCATAGACATGCTTCCTTCAAATGTGGGGGTATAGGGTTAGTCTCTATTCTTTCCCTATACTGTGCCACATGTTCTTCAGGGTCTGTGGTACCATCATACAACTTCATGGTTGGAGTTTGGAATCTCTTTGGGATCTCAGCATCACATATTGGTGGAGCAAATCTAGAGATCATGTGGGTTGTGACAGGAACCTCAGGAATAGGCGTCACCACTCCGGGAACACTGGAGATCATATCCCTGAGTTTCTGAATTTCCTTAGCCACTTGTGGAGTTAGTCCTGATTCCTGCATAGAACCCAATTTGGTTGTATCAAAGGGAGAATAGTTAAAAGTATTGCTGGTAATGGGAGTTAAACAAGAAGTTCCCAGGATATTAGTATTATCCCGAGATATCCTTAATCCTTGGGATCCTGAGGGATCCCCGAGACTAGTCTGCATGGGAATGAAGTCTCCGGAGTGATTCCCAGACATCCCTAATGTCCCGAAATCCAGGATCCTTGGAGCCAATGGAGTTGAAGTTTTGATCTGATTATTCTTTTTAGCCCTCAAAGTTTTCATTTCTCTAAGAAGCCTTTGATTCATTCTTTGTTGATCCAACATTTGCTGTTGAACCTGTTGAAACATACTCAAAATATCATTGTTAGAAACAAGTATAGGAGCAGAAGTGGTCATCCTTGTTGATGGAACACTTTCGGCTACAAATGTGGCTTTCTTCCCAGGATTGCTAGGATTTTCAGACTTCTTGGAAAACACAGGAATCTGCGAGGACACATTAGTAGTAGTAGCAGAAACAATAGGTAATGAAGAAGTTGATCTCGGTTGTGAAGCCATTTTTCACTATATTTCTTCTGAAAACGCCTTTAAACAAGGTTTTGTTATAAAAAACACAAGTTTGCCCCACGGTGGGCGCCAAATTGTTTCGCGTAAAAATTAACAAGTATAATTTTTAGCAAAACTGAATTTGTTTAGCGGGGATTTGTGTTTTACAATCAAGAAAACAGTTTACAAGTAAAATTCACTAAGAATATCCCTGAGGATCCCTAGGGATATTTAAGAATATAAAACAGAAAAACAACCAAACACACGAGATTTATACGAGGGCTTTGAGATTTATACGAGGAAAAGCCCTTAATCCCTTAGAATTGCCGGCATAAAAACCTCGGGAGGTGACAATCGTCACTCTGCCTAGTTTGTATTAAAATAATAAAATGGAATTACAATACAAGAGCACAATCAATCGATCACTAAGTGTTGAGCACTTTGAATCTCGCAATTATAATCTAGAAATAAGCAGTAGACGGCTAGGTGAGTTGTGTGTTCCTAGATTGATGTTGCCTCAATATATATACAAAAAATGATACAACGGTAGTCAAAGTTAGTTCCACAATATCCAGTCCAACTACAAATCATGCGCCAACTGATTCCCTGTGAACGTTGTCAACTTCTCCACGTGGTCCAAGATTTTTTCCATATTCCGGTTAAATAGACATAATTGTTGCTTATAAACCTGTTGACTCATTTCAAATGTTAGTAGCACGTGCTGAATAACAAAACAACAATAATTAATTATAAACTATCATTATTTATTATTCAGGTCATCAGATCATATAAATTCATATTCGTAAATATTCTTAATTATTCCAAATTATTCTGTATCCCGATTATTCTGAATTATAAGGTTAAATTTTTACAGGTATAACAGTTATACGTCATTCGACTCGTATTCTCCATCTGAACAAAAGCCCCCAAAAATCCGTTCAAAATTCAATAAAAAGTTAACGCCGTTAGGGTTTTTTTGACGACGGTCTGCCGCGGGAAAATATATCGAAAGTTCGGATCGTTATTGGGGATTTTCATAGTTGGGACCGGCAACGGCCAATAGATCAAAGTGTGGATTATTAAAAGCCAATTTGCCAATCTGCCAATCGACAATAGTTATGGATTTTCGTTATTAAAATGAAAGTTTTTGTTTTGAAAAGAGTAAATTAACGATACGGTCCTTGTGATTTGCTAGTATTTCACTCTTAGTCCCTAGGTTTCATAAATTACCTATATGGTCCCAAACTTTACACACTTATAACACATATAGTCCTTATGTGAGGGTAATTTTGTTGATTATTTGGTGACTTAAGGACTCTATGTGTTACAAATGTGCAAAGTTTGGGACCATATAAGTAATTTATGAAACCTAGGGATCAAAAGTGAAATACTAACAAACCACAAGGACTATCTTGGTAATTTACTCTTTTGAAAATGAAAAATATATAATGAGTTTACAAACAATTTCAAATTGTTAGTAAGTTTAACAAGTTAGTTTATATTTAACAAGTTAGTTAAAATTTTATTCTTTTGCAATATGTTTTGATTTTGAATCCCGCCTATATCAAATACTACTTTGAGTTAAGTCAGTAAGTTTTCCTAGTTGTGCTTTTCTTTGGATAGCTTAACAGGTAACCATGTTCTGTTTTTCGAGCGGAAAAATAGCCTATTTGACAGGGAGATCTAATGTGACCGGATGTTTGTTGTTAAAAAATAAAAGTTAGATTTTAGTTTGTGTTGAATAAATAAAATATTGTATTAGTAGTTATGTTTTTAAAAAGCTTATATATTACTTTGGTTATTACATATGTTGAAAATATTTAATTAATAACATAATGTTAGTTAAGAGATTAAAAAAATTACAACAAAAAAAATATTTTAAAATAAATAAAATATACTTTTATTCTTATTAATCATGTGTTTATAAAAGATTTTTGATTTCTTAAAATTGTATTTGCTCTTTTATTTGTGTATGAATTTAGGCTTGATCGTGTGGCACGCAAGCACCACATTAGTATCACACAAGAGAATTGATGGATGGTAATTGTGAGTAGAAAAGATGTATAATAGTAAGATTTAGTGAATAAAAAGAAGTGTGATGTGGGTGTTTTTTTAGAAAAAAAACCGTTGTGAAGCCATGACCATGGTCATAAATGGTTATCCGTTTGTCTTAAGCCGGGTGGTAACATGAGTGTGGTTGTGACGATCTCATGATTTTGCCACTTGGAACAGTCACAAGGGATTTAACGTCTCACTATACATGCTCTAACAACTCTAATAATTGCATATCATTATAACATGAGTACAAAAGTCAAATTATCTAACTATTACCACTCTCATTCACAACCAACCAATTTACACTGCTCATTAAAAAATAAATTTTTATTTCTTCTATATATACAGCCAACCAAACATAAATTTTTCACTCTCATTCACAACCAATCCAACCAAATATAATTTTCTGTCTTATTCATAACCAACCCAATTAAAAATTGACATGTGTAAATAAAAATATTAATAAACAAATACCCAACCAAAAGTTGGTCTACCAACTTAATTGTTCATTTTTGTGAATTAAAGTTTTTTTTACAATATCAACAAACAACCATTGTGTTTGTTCATTAATGATAGTGATCGCCATTCCCACCATCAACCAAAAGTGAGGATTGGTCTTTCGGAAGAAAATAATAATAATAATTTAAATTCAAATAAAGGTGGCAAGTGATTTGGTGAAACAATCAATGGTTGGTTAATTTTTTTAATAAATATGTTAGTCCACGTGGGAAGTTTTTGAGAGAAAAAGTTCATTTTTTAAACAAAATAATTATTTAATATATAGGTTGGGCTGGTTGTGAATGAGAGTGAAAAAGTTAAGTTTGGTTGATTGTGTAAATGAAAGAAAGAGATTATTTTTTTAATGAATAGTTTAGATTGCTTGGTTCTGAATGAGAGTAATCTTACAGAAAAAGTTGATCGAAATAATCCAACGAATTGACAAACCGATTGTTTAGATGCGATCTTTTGATAACCGGTTTTTCTTTATTTGGTTTAGGTTATATATGCATGTATAATCAAGTTAACTGAACCTACCTAGCAATATCAAAACAAAACTGATACTTTAGTTTATAAATAATATGTCATATATCCTAAAAAGCCTTGTTATAAGTTTTTAATATATAAAATATAATTATTACTTATTCGCTTTTTATATGCTAAAATAATAATTTATATGCTAAAAAGGTTGCTCCTAATTTATTTAACTCGAAATATATTTGGATTATTTAATTAAGCTCATCTTGAATTCGTCATTATCATAGGCGACGGTTAATAGATGGTTACACAAACAAATAAACCAAACAAGCATTGATATTCATTTGTTATCATAAAAGTTTTTTTTTTTTTTTTTTGTCTAACAGTGAGAAACTAGTTACGTAATAAACCCACAAGTCCGTTAATACCCAACTTATCAAAGAGAACAAATAAATCCTAACTGCAAGAAATTAGGTTAATGACCTCCATGAAAACCCGACTTCAATGGAGATTGAAATTAAGAAGTTTTGTAATTATATAAACCCAGACAAAGAGTAAGAGATTATGTATATAAATGTTTAATTAAAACCGATATAAGTTAAGAATTAAAATAATCATTAACATAAAAGTAACTTCATTTAATTTAAAAAAAAAAAAAGTACTTCTATATATGCATTGGCTTCACCCGTGACCACCATCGCGCAATCCTTGGTCACGTCCAGTCACGCCCAGGGTGTAATGGGGACAGGGTGCTAGGGGGAGTGACCCTAGCCACACACCCACATCACGTACCATTACACATAGCCTAAAAGAGGGAAAAAAAGCGCAATACTCGAGATAAAACTTCTCCATGCTACACATTCTTGCAATGTACAAGAGGTGATTATGAACAGTATCAATTACATTGTCTAGTTGGAGGGTAATGATGTAAATTTACAAATCACTGCTCATCCTACGCACGAATGGTACAAAGTTATTCCAGTTTTCAAACCTAAAAATCTTATCGTTCATTCTGAAATATGTAAACGATCTCACAGCTTCTGCCTGTGAATCAAAACAATTTGAATGTATCTGCTTTAAACCCGCCTGCAAAAACAAATATGTTAAATGCTCAAATTTTTCAGCTTTTAAAATTTGCCTTGAATCTAGCAGTTGTATATTATCTAATTAAAAAAATCACAAAAATGACCATTTATTTAGCATATGACCGATGGAGACGGGTAGTTAGTAGTATGATATCATACCACGCGTATAAGGTTTTAGTCAAACAACCAAAATTGCAACGTCACTTCAATCATTCAGGTCATATAGTGCTATATGACCCTACTACATACGGGTGACCCATGTTATGTGTATCATGAGAGGGCAAGATCAGTGGGTGATACAGGCCATATGGTACCATACGACCACTGTTGTAAAAATCGGCCTAGGCAGCCGCCTAGATGCTAGACGGCCCTAAACTGTCTCGATTTTGGCCTAGGCGGCCTAGTTAGATTTTTATTTTTTTTGATTTTTTTGACTTTTTTCTAGTAAAAAGGGACCAATTTCATGATTATTTAGACATTTCTCAAACAAAAATCCTTAATATGTATATGAAACATCGAATCCAGCCACTTAACATTGAAACCCATCTCTAAACTTTGAACTCGATGCTTAAGTTTGAACTTTTAAATACTTTATTTAGTATATGTAAGTTTATTTTTTAAATTATTTGAAGTATTATATATTAAATTATTGATATGGATGTATATATATAATATATATTTGTAAAATTACATATAAAAATTCCAATTCGCCTAGTGCCAATTAATCCCTAGGCGGTACCTCGCTGCTCGACTAGCGCCTAGCGACTTCTACAACCATGCATACGACCCGTATGTCCTAGAGGGTGTCCAGATAACACTCTTGGGTGTATGTATAACCACAACAAAAAATGTATTTGTATTTCTTTGCTGTTTGTTGGCCCTTGAAGTGAAAGATCATATCATACCTCATCAAAACGCTCATGTGTATTTCTTCCAGTCAAATCAACTACCCTTTTCTTTGAAGAGGTCCTTATCTGATGGTAGGTAGTAAATCATCAGCTAACGAAGAATACTGGTCATGTTATCGTTATGAGGAAGGAGAGTACCTGCTTAAGCAAACTTTCTGGACTGCACAAAAAGGTTTCGGGAGTTTCACTGTCCAACATCTCAAAGCATCTACAAACAAACAAACATTGCGAGTTAAGTAACGGATCAAAACAGGTTCATGTTGAAACATGTCAAACGAGCCAGGCTAGGTTGGCCTGGATTGTTCATCCAAACAACTGGCAGATTCATTTTTGATTTCAAAAAAGATGGAGGTGGCAATCTTGACCCAAGGCAAGACAAATGAGTTGGTTAGGGTGAAGAGCATTATACTTTGGGTTGAAATGGGTAAAACATAATATAGAACAGGTTGAAACGGGTAACATCATAATATGGGTCAACACTTTAACACAACATGGGTCAATATTGGTAATCTAACGCCATATGAATAGAATGGATTCA
Source organism: Mikania micrantha (assembly GCA_009363875.1). Classification (NCBI taxonomy): domain Eukaryota; kingdom Viridiplantae; phylum Streptophyta; class Magnoliopsida; order Asterales; family Asteraceae; genus Mikania; species Mikania micrantha. The sequence goes on along the minus strand of SZYD01000409.1, from coordinate 9,543 downwards.
AGTGGATAACAATGGTCAATAACATATTTGATGAGAAAAACAATAAAGATTATTCAAATAAATTATTTATTTAATTTCAATACATTTTAACTTAACTATACTGATGTTTTTTGAAAAAACGACCCATTCAGAACCAAATTGATTTTGCTTAAAACCCGTCTTGGCCCGCACCCATCCTAACCTGAACCCATTCTGACCTGTTACCCAATTCAATCCAAAATGCCCATTTTGTCAGGCTTAAAAAAAGATATATGCATAAATATTTACAGTAGTAAACAAGATAAAAATAAATATATGAACTTTACAATTAGGAGAGTGTATGCGGTGAAACTTATAGAAAGGTATTCTGTGGATTCATTGGTCAGAGGTTTAAGCCTCTAATAAGCATGAAAAAAGGCTAATTGATCCTAAAGTAAGAAACAGAAATACAATCATATCAACTTAGTTAAACACTTAAACTCTTATTTAATGAAATTTCCTATTTCATATATAATCAAAAATAAAGCAAATGCCAAACCCTTTTAGCTAATTGTTTTAGTATGACTCATTATGAGATTTAAACCACCCAAATTAACTCATTTGCAAGCAAATGGATCAATAACTTGATTTAAAATTCATTAATAAGAGTATGTTGTGAGTGGATAAACAAAAGAAGCAGAGAGATGAAGAAACTTCTATATTTTTCATCTTAATTTAGAAAATACTGCAGAAATTTAAAGATAGAACATTACGAAATCTGCAAAGCTGCTCCATGACGAGCCAACATTGAAGTCAATGGATCATAACCGTCCCTAAAAGCAGTGTTGTAGTAGCCAGCGGTAAGCTCAGCAGGATGAGATACCGTCTGATACCACCAATATAGTAAACCAATTTTAGCCACCATACGTACAGAATTTTGCTCATCCTCTTTATATTTTTTCAACAAATTTGCCGCTATTTCAAGAATTGCATCTGCATGACGGAGCAACCTATTACTGTACCATTCCTATGAGGCAAACATTAATAGAAATTAGTAAATGCTTTTGTGAAATTGCATTAAATTTATCTTTATAAACAATTTCTGATGTGCAATCTAACATTCAAAAACCGATGGCAATACTTCAACCAGTTTATGATTAAGTGGATATTTAGCCTCAATTGGGTCAACTGGCTAAATTTTAAAATAGAAACAATCGAAAGTAATCTGTTGGAATTTTTATAGAGCATTTTATCGATGACTCATAGGGAACAAAAACTTTTGCAAGTTCATATAATGACTCAAATAGAACAAAACATCATCAGGCATATTTGCATCATGACCCAAACCACACAAAAAATCAGCATAATGACCCTATCTTTAAATGACTCAAGTGTAAAAGAAAAAAAATAGCAGCTAAAATGGGAATATGGGATAAAACTTAAAAGTGTAAATATATTGGAATTTTATTCAGCAGAAAAAATCCATTTCAACAATTAGATTAATAAAGTTATAATAACGTTTTGTTAATCGTATTTGAAAACACTACAGTACAAGTGGGATTTTTGCTGGTATGTTTGTTTGTAATCATATTTCACGCATTAATGATAATAAAATCTATGAAAATAAAAAGACTATTTGTGGTTGTCATCTGGCCTAGTTTTGATCCATTATAATCAAATTATCCTTGATTAATTATCCCAACAGAGGCAGTCCTGACAGATCTTTATTATAAGTTTATAACCACTGTACTTTGTGGAATTCAAAGAACTATCATTGACCTAAAAGGCTAAAAGACAAGAAAGATACCACAAAACTGATGTCATTTTTATTTACAATTTACTTGTGAATCTATGATCTCCACATACATACTTATATTTACCCAAAGTGAGATTCGATTTTATCAGGTTTACTATTTAACATTTAAATTAACACCAATGAAGCTAATAAATGGCTTACTAGAAAAAAATGGCCATAATCAGATAGAAAGCTCCCTTCTCCTCCTTCAAAAAACGGAACATCAGTTGGAAAACTATTATAATCACCAGCATTTGGAGGACCCTTATTGGCCCAATCAGGCTTCCCTTCTTGCCAGGCAAGTGCTCGTAAGTCCTCCATCCTGAAGAGAACAATAACACACACACACACATATGAGTAAAAAGGAAAATTTTTAAAAAAAAAAAAACTAGTTCATTAGAGTTTAAGGTGTTAAGCTGCATTACATGTATTTATCATAACACTGAAATGCACCAATTCCAGGAAATTGCCATCTACCATCTTGAAGGGGATGAGCAGGATATCTGCATTTGATGATCAACAAGATTCTAGTTGAATACAGAGGTGGAAAATACGCAGAGCTCAAGCAGAAAGATTCAGTCATGAGTCAATATGTGTATTTTGTTTCAGTTGTACTAATTCAGTTTCTCCCGTAAAAAGTATAGCATGAATTGCATGATCACAAAAATGCCCTTAATTTGTTAAGAAAGACAAACATACCTTCCATGAGCTGTCACGACGTTATAGGTTAATATTGTTGTTCTATTTAAAAATAATTTTTTTTTTATTATTTTGACATACTTTTGGCTAGGATCAGAAAAAAATTACTTGAGCTGTTGAAAAGCCTAATAAACTAGCTTTAATTAATGTATGGGTAGCCTTAACAGTTAACAGAAAACGTAGACTACATGGTTGGCCTCCACATGCGTTACCTTTATAAGTATATATGATATAGAAATATATTTTGAGTGAATTTGGACCTATTCGGCAATATTTTTTTTTAAAGCTAATTTTATTTATAAGTTTATCCCTTTAGCGATAAAAAATCCGAATTGGCCAGTTCATAAGTCAGCAAGTACCTAAGTTCTCCAGAAGGTCCAAGACCAACACATACTTCTTCGATTGTAGTTCCCATTAAAGAATCAAATTTGGTTGCAAAACTATGGATAAAGTCTTCATAACACTGTAGAGCAGTACGCCCAGAAAACAAAGGAATATTGTCTACACCTAACGTAAGATAATCAGCATTAGGAAAACCATTCTGGTCTCGATAGTAAATGTCCTTATTATGCTGACCAATCTAAAAAAAAAAAGAAAGAAACAATCATCAATTTTTACAAAAATATGATCCTTTTATATTAATTTTATATTAATGTAAGAAGAAGTCACCACATTGTTCATAATTTTCGTCCTATATTGAATCACTTTATTGGCCATCCAAATATGTATTTTTAAGGTCTCATTTATCAATTTCAGACAAAAACATGATAGATGAAGAAAATGCCCTTTAATTTTTAAAAATTAAATAGATTTATCCTATTTATGTTGGCATTATACGTGCATTCTCATCATCTGACATAGGAAACAAAATAAACGAAACCAAAACACATATTTGGTTGCCTGTAAATTAGTTTCAATATATGTGGTGGTGAATGCTTGGCTAGCGTACACATAAACAAACAAAAAAACTCAGTCGAGTACCACTAATCAGTAAGGTCGGGGGGGTAAAGACGAAGGTAAACCTTACTCCTATCCCACTGGGTTCAGAGGCTTCCTCTAAGGTAACAATGTAACGTATACATATATTATCCTATTTTTCAAACATATCTTGAGATAGTAGGATATCAAAGTAAAAAAGTATACCACTATACCTCTGTGATCCATTGTGGAAGGCTGACACCTTGCACTCGTGAAGACAAATGAACATTTGAGTGAAAAGACAATGCAACTTGTAACTTTAATCCCATTTCAGATACCAATTTGAAAAGTTGTTCGTATAAAGACCAATTATATGCATGAGGAAAAAATCGTTCTACGACGCCCCACCAAACTTCAACAGCAATTCCATGGACACCAGCCAACTTGAGTGCTTTTAGAGATACAGTTAAGGCTTTGATTCTGAAAACAGGAGATTGTGTACATGTATACGTGTCACCACAAAATATGGAAAAAAGAACGTAGAAATAATAAAAAAAAAAAAAACAAGATTATTATATCCAAACTATAATATCTGTATTTTCCCAAATTCATTGGCATTACAAGAAGTGGTAATTACTTTCTAATTCTTGGAGCGCCAGATGCATCAATACCAAAAGAGTCAATTGGCATCATAACATAGATTGGAACCCTTTTATGCTTTGATGACTCGAATAATGTGGATCTTGATTTCTCTCGAACATCCATGCTGCAACGCAGGTATATTAGGCATCATGATATGTGATATCTTTGTTAGCAACAGCAAAGCATACATGGTGAAATCACAGTAGATATTTCAATTAATCAAACAAAAAATCAATATATTAACCTCCTTTAACAGAATAATCCTATTTACATCTTTCTAGAAGGTCAAAATAGAGTTTAGAACTGGATGGCGTAGAGCATAACCTAAGATTGTCAGATGTTGCTCAAATTTGTTTTCAAAGAAATTCATACAGGAGTATACCAAAATTTTACACTATAACACGTCAAGGTAGATCTCTAGTTGGATTTGATTGTCAACTAATCTAAATTCAGGACAACATTGACCTGAAAATCTTATTTCCATACATCCGTAATGTTTATCTTCCCAAATTATACATGCATGTCAGTTGTATCAAATCATGTGTGATTATGATCACATGTTACCTTTAAAATCCTTCTAAATCTCTTCACAAAACTGTTTCTGCAAAGAATTGCGCACTTAATGTTTCGAAAACCCTAAAAGAAAACAGGAACAAGAAATTTAACCTACAGAAACAAGTTTATTCACACTTAATTTGACCCCAAACAATTCACCAGTCATACACCACACATAACAGAAAACAAGATCCACTAAATGCCACATTTACGCCTCTTTGAAAAATTCAAAAACAAAACTACTACAGAAATCAATGTCTCAATTCGATCGGAGATACACCGTTAAACTGACCTTACAATGCGACTTCTTCCGGAAACAGATCGCCATTTTGAAAACTTCCGTTTAAAAGCCAGAATCGTTGAGACGTTTCGCAGATTCCTGCGATTGAATTTCTTCTTCTCCTTGTCGAAACAAAATTCTTTAACATTGTTAGGGTACATTACGCATCTCCGTTCTACGCTGCATTTACAAGCCATCCCGATCGATTTATCGATCATCTCATCGACGTGATGAGACGATGTTGATTATCTGGTTTCTCTTCTCTTTTTCGCGTGTGTAATGACAACTACAAATTTTTCATGGCCAAGTTTTTAGTTCTGTACTTTTTATCACTTTTTGGGGTCTGTTTACAAAAGAATTACAATTTTACCATCATCACATACTGTTTAAAACGTTTCCATAGTTAAAACTTAAAAATCCAGATAAGTTGTCCTAGTGGTATAAGACTCACCTTTTAATGTGGAGGTCAAGGGTTCTACTATCACTTGAGGCACTTTGATAGATACCATGTGAGGAGAGGAATCTTGAGCTTAATCTTGGTTTCTGAACAGATGGGGGTGCAGTTTTTACAGCAAAAATAAGTTGGTTTTTTGCGCATCAGGTGCAGCTCTTCCGAGGGTGGTACCCGGTAAAACGGGTTATCGCTACCTTGAGGAAGGGGTCTTCCGAGGTCTGCTGACGTGATGCATATACCACGACGTTACGCTCGGTGGTTGTTGTTAAAAAAACTTAAAACTTAAAAATCTCATATTATGTTAAATTTTTTTAAAAATTAAATAGCAAATTTATTTGTCATGATTTCAGTTTAAAATCTATTATTAAAGAATGATATATTTACCAAGTGAGTTACTCTTATATAGTTGTTAAATTGTTTGGCTTCCAATTTATAGCAAAAAACCGTTCGTATAAAACCAGACTGGATAGTAATAATTGTATCTATGTTTATTGATACTTTATGTTTACTCATAGCTATATTAAATCACTTAAAAACTAATAGTATGAAAGTGAGAAATACATAGAATGAAATTTTATTCTTGCCTAAAATGTTAAGTGAATCAACTTAATATAAATTTAAAATAAATTACCTTATTTTTATATAAATAACTAAAAATAATACGAGTCTTACTATCTGATTATTTCTCACTTTTATTTTCAATCTCTCGTATTAAATAATTATATTAAATAATAATTTATCTTATCTATCTCCTTTAAACAATAATGATATTAAAAATTATAAGTTTAGGAGCTAGATAATAATTTCCTATTTTCTTTGTTAATATATATTTTATTCGTATTTTGGTTTTTTAAATTTCTTTTTAACATTTATTGAATATTTTTCATTTATGCCAATTGTTTGATATTTCATTAATTCTCTACATACAATAGTTTCAAACCTAGTTTTATAATATAATCATATCTAACCAAAACAAAAATCAAATTTAGTTACCTTGTTTTATTATTGATTGAAATCAAATATAACCAAATCATTTAATAACTTATAAAAATATGACCATAAACACCCTAGTAGTAGATGAGTGTTCAAAATAACTGGTAAAATGTTTGAATCAACTAATTACAATTCATTTATATACTTAATTTTTATGGAATAATAAATCTATCATAATCTTACTTTAAACTATTTTGAACCAAATTACACACTTGTTCAATTTACATGTTTATATAAGAGGCACAACTTTATCAAATAGACTTGTTCAACATAGATTAACTATAATCTATACTAATATATATTCCGTTAAGCGTGTGACCTTATGATAACTGGTTAATCTTATTTTTCTGTATTTTTCTCATGTTAAATGACGGGGACTCTTTTCTATTATTACTTTAATTTTATCCTTTTTCTCTTACATTATTCATGAATACTTATTATATTATTAACTATTTAATTTTAATTTATTTTATTCAAAATATGTAATATACAGATTTTCTAACTTACCTTGTTTAATAGAAAAGGTGTAAACTCAAACTTCACGTATTGAATTTGACTATATTCAATAGCCTACTTGAACATGTTTTCATATATTATTAAAAACTATAATTAAAATATAAGTTTTTAAAAACGTAAAATATATAAGAATAAAATTGAAAACCACCATTGGTTAGATCGATCCACCCATTTTCAAACCATGAGTGGACGCAATGAGTTATGGAGGTATAAAAAACAAATTTTAACAATTTAAATTTACATTAAAAATTATTATAATTTTTAACCTTTATTTATCACTTGAGGCTTTTTAAAAGAGGTAGTGAAATAAAAAAAAAATGTAAATATTATAGCAGTAATAAATGACAAACTATACGATAAAGAAGATAGTTTTGGTTCTTATCCTCTTTGTACTTCCACGTTGGAAAATAATTATTAAATTTAAATTCTTATCACATCAGGCCACGTCGGAGAATAGAATAAAAATGTAGCATTTAACGTCTTCTTATATTTACCATTTAACGAATTAACGGTTCTATTATTCAAATTTTGTCAGTGTCAATCATTGGACTCATATATGCCTCGTATAGGTATACACTATACACGCATTGTATAGGTTTTATACGTGACGTATACATGACCAATCAATATCATTGTATGTCAGAGGGGGCTATACGTCTCGTATAGACATATGCGAGACGTATAGTGTAGGTGGAGGTGTTAAAATAAAAAATTTGGGCGTGTGAATAACCCAATCCCCCATTTAATATTTAATGAGGAATGTTAACATGCGTTATGATATACGGGTACAATTGAAACACAGTCAGTTCAACATTCATAATGACCCCAACCCACACCCCTTCTACGCCTCGTATAGGTCTATATGAGACGTATTGGGGGTTAATCATTGAGTGTCAAAATTTTTCAGTGCTAATTATTAGACTCCTATACGTGACGTATAAACCTATACGCGGCTCTATAGGTGACTAATCATTGGTTTTTATTTTCAAAGTTTTATATGTCCTCATGATTCTAAAAGCATCAAATTACTAGTACGATGAAAAACTCCTGATAATTTGGTAGTAATGGTTTTGAAAACGTCAAGAAAATCGGTTAAATTTTTAATATTATCCCAAACATTAGGGATAAGTCTTCCCCCATGCCACATTTATAAATAATTATATGAAAATATTTTAATGTTTTAAAGTATTTTCAAACTTTTTGCATGTGAAGTTCTACCAAGTATGAGGACCTTAGTACCAAACATACACTACCCGTATCTTTACAAATATTTTTGTACACGGTATATGTTCTTCCCCTTCTTTTAAACCTATCTTGCAACATGCCAACATTCTCAATGGCGATTCCGTCTTGAACAACTAAATTAATAATATGTGTAACACATCGAGTGTGGAAAAAAATGTTACGAATTTGTTGATATTTTATTTTTAATTTTCCAACTGCAATGGTTTCATTTGATGCATTATCGAATGTTATTGAAAATATTGTATTTTGTATATTAAATGTTATTATGAAATATAAAATTTGAAACAAAATATCTCGTATGTGAATACGGGAAAAGTTCAAAAGCAATCGTCTGTTTCATCATTTGCTATGAACTAGGATCTACCCAATGAGTGGTAACGCAAATATATGATTCAGACAAACATGCAGAGGCAACCAAATGTCACTAGTCAAAATCACACCAGTATGAAATATTTACCCTCACTCCCAATTTTTATTTGTTGGGACTCAAGGAGCATTTTTCAATGCTTTGTAAAACCGTTTGTTAATGTGTAGAAGTAAATTACATAATTTGCAACAACCCTTTTAAACCCGTCACTCATTTCAACAAAATCCCAATTGCACTAAATTTTCATGTTCCTAGTTTGTGTAAGTAACGAATGACCATTGGAGCAGGGCTAGAATCTTGATCGACAGAAGATATAGGATAAATGTTATTTGGTAGTGTCTGAATAGGTCTGAATGGGATTATGTCTAACTCGATCAGATTTAGACCATTAATTTCAAACATCTGAAAGAAAAGTAATGTCTAAATGTGCATTTCAATGGATCAGATCTGGATATACATCTGAATGGGAAAAAAGAAAGGGGATGGCTCCTCCGACAGCCTCCTCTCCTCTCCGATGACCTCATATCCTCTCCGATGAATACTTCTCCTCTCTGACGACATCTCTCCATATAGTCGTTCAAATGTTCAATTAAATATTCTTCATTGGTTCAGAGGTTACCAAACATCACCTAAGTCATTGGTGGCATTCAAAACAATAGAAAGTAAAGACTAAGAATGGTAACAAATATTAAAGCGTAAAACGAGCATAAGAGAGTGATTAGAGCATATGATGAGCGTTTTTTGCTTATGGTGTGCGTTTTTTAATTCTGGTAGTAACCAAATCATACCACAACAACCACTTATACTAAGAGTGTTAAAAAATACGTATCTGAATCTGAAATATTTGAAAATTTCATTTATCCGAAAGCTCAGATATTTCGAAAATCGGAATCAGAAACCTATTTTAAAAATTTTCAGATAATTCAGATATTCGAAATAGTTTTTTTCAGATAATTATTTGGATATTCTAGAAAATGTATCATATATCGTATAATTTTCGGATATTTCGGATAATTTGTGGATATTTTTAGGATAATTTTTCAGATATTCGGATACTCGAAATATATATTTTTTAACTTTTCTCTAAGTTTGGTACAGAGATTTGAATGCTGAAATTAATT